>JADBBT010003292.1:0-11766 GCA_015711505.1 Sylvilagus bachmani | reverse complement strand
TGTAGGATCTCTGTCCTTAATGTGCTGTACAACGTGATTTAATGCTACAACTAGTACTCAAAGAGTATATTTCACTCTGTGATGATATGTGAGGGCAAATGGTTTAAAATCTTTTCTTAACACATACTAAACTGAGCTCCTGTATACAAAAAGAATTGAAAATGAATCTGGATGTGAATGAAAGGGGAGGGGGAGGGGGGAAGGGGGAAGGGTAGCGGGGGGGAGAGGAGGTATGGGTGGGGAAGCTATTGCAATCCACAAGTTGTACCTTGGAAATTTATATTCTAAATAAAAATTAAAAAAAAAAGAAAAGTCCTGCATATGCTGAAGTCTCCTCTTCTTGTCATGAAGCAGTACTGGGAAGTACAGCAGGCATCCCTCTTCACCCAAAAGTATTCAGGAACTGGAGGAATTTATGGAACTGGGGTCTGAGAGCTGGTAGGAAGAGGATTTGGACCAAAAGGAGAGCGCAGCAGCAGCATGCACAGTCAATGAAGATGTGGGGCATGCCAGGATCCGTGCTAAGTGCTTTATGTTTTATATGGGATGCCCTTCCAAAGATCAGCAGTGGATGGTATCCCACGGAGGATAGTGCATAAGCTCCATAGCAAGACTGCATCTATTTAAATCCCAGCACCACAACTAAATAGCTCTGATCTTGGATGAGGTGCTTAATGTTTCTTTGCCTCAGTTTCCTTCATTGAAAATAATACTCCTTACCTATTAGGAAGACAAATGTGTTGATAAAAATAGAACACATAAAGGAATGCCTATATGTGGTAAGTGCACATTAAATACTGTGTTCAATGGGGAGAGTAATGCCAGCAACAATGAAATTGGAAGCTCCTGCGTCTATGTGCACCCAAACCAATATCTCTCAAGGGACCAGTTCCCTCTTAGAGAAAGCCAGAGATCGACTGAGAGACTCCTACCTATTGGGCAACTGAAAAAATAGCCACATCAGATGGACAGAACAAGCCCAGTCACCTGTGAGCATGTACCCCACTCCAAGTATTGAGCCATAAAAGTAGGGTAGGCCAGTGCAGCAGCTCAATAGGCTAATCCTCCGCCTGCAGCACTGGCACACCAGGTTCTAGTCCTGTTCGCGGCGCCGGTTCTGTCCCGGTCGCTCCTCTTCCTGTCCAGCTCTCTGCTGTGGCCCAGGAAGGCAGTGGAGGATGGCCCAAGTCCTTGGGCCCTGCACCCACATGGGAGACCAGAAGAAGCACCTGGCTCCTGGCTTCAGATCAGCGCAGAGTGCCTGCTGCAGCGCGCCGGCCGCAGTGGCCATGGGGGGTGAACCAACGGAAAAAGGAAGACCTTTCTCTCTGTCTCTCTCTCTCTCTGTCTACTCTGCCTGTCAAAAAAAAAAAAAAAAAAGTAGGGTAAAGAAAACTCCAGCACATACTCTCTCCCTTTGGAGTAGGTTTCTGGATCCTACATGTAGGACCCTAAACCTTCTTCTTGGTTCTTCGTGGTTTGATTTTTAATTCAGCAACTATGAGAGCAAAGTGGATTAGACCCATCCATGTCTCTGTAGACTACAGGAGGGAAAGCAGCAGTTTTGTTTGGGTGTTCAAGCTCTTTAAGGGACTCCATTTCCCAGGGAACAGTCCTGAGAAGGAGCTTGAACAATGCAGACCCCTGGCTTCCTCCAGAGAGTTTTATAAAACAACCCTATAGTGGCTACCTGGCAACCTGGCTGCTAATTAACTTGCAGTACATAACTAAGAAGATGGTTGATTATTAGCCTGCCCCCTACCTAGGAGTAATTTTCACTGACATTGCAAGCCCAACTTTTTTTAATATAGAGAAAATGTAATCTTTATTGAATGACTGGGGTGGTCATGGGGAGAAGCGTTAAACTTATAATCGCTTAAAGGACAAAGAAATTAAGAATGATTTAAAATTAGGACACTAATGAATCATGAAAGTGAAAAGTAATGAAGAGACAAGATATTATGGTGCCAATAGTGCTACCCCAGGGCTTGAAAACCTTGGATTTTGGTTCTGGTTTTGTCCTTGGGTAAATCGTTTAGCTTCTCTGAGCTTTAGTGTTTCTATCTGTAAATGGGGTTTAAAGGAGCTTCATAATGAGCTATTCTAGGAAATTCACAGGTTATCTAGTTTAACAGTTTCCAGATCCTTATGTGGCAGGTACTATTATTATTATTGTCCCCATTATACAGATGAAGAGGTCGATGCACATTGAAGATCGGTAGCTTTCTTGAGTCAGTCACTTGGATGCAAACTAAGGCTGGAGTGTGAAACCTCCCCATATTCAATCTTTTTGTAAAACTCTCCTGGAGAGAGAGTGCTTGGCTTGGCCACGTGATTGTGTTATGGATCAGACCACTTAATATTTTTGAAAGCAGTTCTATAAACTAAGAACTGAATTACAAATGTGAAGTGATGTTGCTTTCAGTTGATTACTAATGGCCCCATGCTATGGCTTAAATCATAGTATTCCCTGCAAAAATCATGTTGAAATTCAATCCTCATGGTGGTAATTCAAGAGTCATTGCCTTTGGAGGAAGTGGTTAAATCATGAGGGCTCTGCCCTCTTGAGTGAATTGTTGCCTTCTAAAAGGGCTGGAGGGAACCAGCTCAGGCACCTTTTGTTCTTCCTTCCATTCTGGGTGTGAGGACATAATGTTCATAGCACCATCTTAGAAGCAGAGACCAGAAAGACACTGAACCTGTAGCAACTTGATCTTGGATTTTCCAGTCTTCGGATCTGTGAGAAATGCAACATTTGTAACACCAACCTAAGGGACTGCATCTGAACTCTCCTAACTGGGAGCAGGACTAGCTTACACTGGGCAGAAATCAAAATGCACCTTTTGTATATGGGCATACAAGCACCTCCAGAGACCTCACCCCCCTGGAACAGAGCTGAGTAAGGGCTAAAAACACAGCTTCTTATTTCTTCCCAGAAGGAGGTGAGAACACATAATAAGAGCTCCATTTTTAAAGCACCTTCTTGAATGACTGCCTCCTAAATCTAGTAGCTTAGGAACAGGAAGAGTTAGACACGTGTGTCTCCTTTCATCACAGAACAAAGAGGTAGTTTTAAATGTGGGTCCCAACACTTATGTGCAAGAACTACACTCCCTTAGAGGAATGCAAAAAAGAGGCAGAGACATGTGGCTCTCAGTTTCTGGAAGTGCCTTAGGGCGTGTATGCCCAGTGACTATTGCTGGCTTGGTTTCTAATGAACTTGCATCTCAGAAATAACCAGGCAAAAAGACACTAGTCCTTAGGTATTCAGATGCCTAGCTCAGAACTTCAGGAAACCTCTCCCTGACTCAGCCTAGTGATAAATCCAGGCCCATTCATTCTTTCTGGGAGGAGTCTGGCCATGTGCCAAGTACCACAACTTCCATGAATCCCACCTGAAAGACTATCTCCTTCACAATCTAGCTCTGAAGTTATTGGCACTTTGCGATCCCAAGTGACCCAAGACCATAGAAAACAAAAAGGTAGACATGTAACAGGCCCGCATAATGTGGCTATCTCTTCAGGATCAGAAGGTACAGTCTGACCATAAGCACAGGTGTACCTCACAGAGATTCTATCTGGTTTGTTGCAGAAAAAATAGGAGATAAAACACCCACACCCAGTCTCACTGTGACACAGGAAGACCTCAACCCTTCTAGCTACAGCTAGAGACTCTCCTATCATTCTGCTCTTGGCATGTTAACAAGAGTTGGTATACCTTAAGCTCCAGATGACCACCAAAAACAGCCTGCACAAACACCAAAGTTTGAGAGGTACCTGAAAATCTATGGGTGAACAAATTGGTGAAAACCTTCTCTTACATGAGGTCGGTCTAAAAATGGAGAGTGGCAGCTGTCCCATTTAATGAATGCACAGAAACCAACACTGGGAGTCAGGGGAAATGAAGAAAGAGAGAACATATTCCAAACAAAACAAGATAAATCTCCAGACACTGACCCAAATGAAGCGGAATTTTGTGATTTACTCAAAGGGAATTTTAAAAATGGACATAAAGATGTTTGCAGAACTCAAGACAAAAATATAAGAATAAGCTGAGGGGCTGGTTAAGCTTACAGCACTGGCATCTCATGTTGGAATGCCAGTTTGAAAAGGCTTCTCCACTTCTGATCCAGCTCCTTGCAAATGCACCTGAGAAAGTAGCAGATGATGGATCAGGAATTTGGGTTGCTGTCATCCTTGGGGAAGATTCATTAAGTTCATGGCTCCTGGCTTTGACTTGGTCTAGCCCCTCCACTGCAGCAGCCATTTGGAGAGTGAATCAGCACATAGAAGATATTTCTTTCTCCCTATCTCTCTCCCCATCTCTCCCTTTGTGTGTGTGTGTGTGTGTTACTCTGGCTTTCAAATAAATAATAAAATAAAGACATATTTTTGAAAAAATAAGCTGAAAAATTCAATAAAGATATAGAAAATATAAACATACTGAAGAAAAATGATAGATCTGAAGAGTTCTGAAACTGAAGTGGAAAATTCAGTAGAGGAGTTCCAACAGAAGATCCAGCAGAAGAATGAGTGAACCTGAAGACAGGCCAATGGAAATCAACCTATTTGAAGTACAAGAAAAGAAAAAACAAAAGAGAAAATGGGAAAGAAAGAGTGACGATACCTTAAGATGCTTGCAGAATACAATCAAGCAAGATGACTTATACATTGCTGGTGTACTAGAAAGAAAGAAAAGAACAGAAAACACATTCAAAGAAAGAATAATATAATTTCCTCAATCTGAGGAAGGAAATAGAAATCCAGATCCAGGAAGCCCATAGGACGTCAAATAAAAAATGTTCAAAAGGCCCACATCATAGCACATTATAGTCAAGCTGTCAAAAGTGAAGGACAGTGGTCAGCATTATGGTTACAGGTTAAGCCACTGCTTGCGATCCAGCATCCCATTTAGGTACCAGTTCAAGTTCCAGCTGCTCCACTTCCAATCTAGCTCCTTGCTAATGGCCTGGGAAAATCAATGAAAGATGGCCAAAGTTCTTGGGCTCCTGCTATCCAGATGAAATCTTGGCTCCTGGCTTCAGCTTGGCTCAGCCCTGGCTACTGCAACAACTTGGGGAGTGAACCAGCAGATAGAAGATCTCTGTCTCTTCTCTCTCTGTAACTCCGAACTTTAAAATAAATAAATAAATCTTTAAAAAAAAAAACCTGAAAGACAAAAAGTATTGGAAGCAGTGAAGGAAAAGCAAATTGCATATAGTGGAGAACCCCCATAAGATTGTAAGTGAACTTCTTACAAAATTATTAAAAACAACTAAAACTACAATAAATTTTAAGGGACACTGCTGTAGTTTGGATATGTTTTGTCTCCCAATTTTCATGTGTTGAAAGATTAGTTGCTGTGTGCCAGTGTTAACATGGTGGAGCTTTTATGATGGCAGACCCAATGGAAGGAAATTAGGTTCAAGGGACTCTACCTGAATGAAAGGTCAATGCTGTCTCACTGGGAGTGCTCAGATCTGTTAGCAGCACATTAGTTCCCACAAGAGTAGATTGTTATGAGAAGGCAAGCTTGGTCCCTCCCTGTTCTCTCCCTTTCTGACCTGTGTGTGATCCTTTCTGCAACTAACTGGTTTTCTTTCTGCTTCACCATCATGTTATGAGATAACCAAAGTGCTCTCCAGGATTCCAGCATATACTATTTGAACTATTCCTCACCAGAATTATAAGACAAAAAAACTTATTTGCATTGTAAATCACCCATCCTCAGGCATTTCTTCTTAGTGCAACACAGTACAGACTGCAGCAGAAAATCTAGTTCGAATGGAGTTGTTGCAATAATAATACCTGAAAATGCAGAAGCAGCTTTGGAACTGAGCAATGGGCAGAGTTTGGGGAAGAAAGACAAGGCTTTTGTTGCTTATAAAAAGTGTTATGGGCATTTCTGGAATGGGTTCAGAAAAGGAGAAGAGTAGTGAAGACCTAAAAGTCTTTAAAGATTAGCTAATTGATCATGAGCAGAACAGTGGTAAAAACATAGACAATGGAGGCCATACAGCCAAAGCTGCAGATGTAAATGGGGAGCTTCCTTTCAGAAACTGGAGTAGAGACCACTCTTGTTAGGAAGTAGCAAAGTACTGGGCAGCTTTGTATCTATTCCCTAAGGCTTTGTGAAAAGGAGAATTTAAGAGAAATGGATAGTTTATCTGAGAGAGGAAATTTATAACTAGCAGATTTTCTAGGCTCCTGAGGGGTTCCTTGTAACCACTTTCATTCTCAAATTCAGGAGCAAAGGAAAATAGAACAGAAAAATTCGGAAAACTCAGACTACCAGGAAAGTGCAAAAAAAAGATTATTTCTCGGTTTGCGACACTTGGAAGTCCAAGGTGAAAGTCTGGGAAGAACCTATTTTCCGGTTCATGGTTGGACATCTCTCTATCTTCACATGCTAGAAAGGGTAAGGAAGCTCTATGGAGCCTCTTCTCTAGGAGCATTCATCCCACTCAGGAGGGTTCTGCCCACCTGATATAATCTTCCAGAGCCCCCAGGTCCTAACCTTAGAGGTTATGATTTCAATAGTTGACATTAGAATAGGCAGAGGGGCATGCAGTATATAATGTTGGTATTCTATTCACAGATGTTAAAACGTAAAAGCAGGTAAGGTTCCTAATAACCCAGGACAGTGAGCAAATGGCAAAAACGGCTGGATGGTTTGTCCCTGGTTTAGAACTTATGCTCTGCAACCATTCTCTAGGACTTTTTATTACAAGATTTTTTTTCTAGACCTTCTTCATTATATTATATATTTTAAAAGCAATTCTCCTAGGACAGAAATATTTCTTTGTTCAGTCAAATGTGAATTGGAATCATTGCCCTGCACTCATTTTCCACAAGACAAGGCAAGTTATTCAAACCCCGTACCTGGTTGATCTCCATCAAGTTCTTGCATCTGATAAAGTTGTGGGTACCTCCACTCCCCACAGCTAAGGGCTCCTACCAATAGCTTTGTACATGACTCCTCCCAATGCAATAACTGATTCAGATGTCCTTTTCATTAGCAGATGGGACTACAGAATTCTAGGTTTCTCTAGTCCCTTGAATAAATGGTGCAAACTTGCCAGCACCTCGGCTCACTAGGTAATCCTCCACCTGCGGCACCGGCACCCAGGGTTCTAGTCCTGGTCAGGGCGCCAGATTCTGTCCTGGTTGCTCCTCTTCCAGTCCAGCTCTCTGCTGTGTCCTGGGAATGCAGTGGAGGATGGCCCAAGTGCTTGGGCCCTGCACCCCATGGAAGACCAGGAGGAAGCACCTGGCTCCTGGCTTTGGATCAGCGCAGCACACCGGCGGCAATGCACTGGCCGTAGCAGCCACTTGGGGGGTGAACCAATGGAAAAAGGAAGACTTTACTCTCTGTCTCTCTCTCTCTCTCTCTCACTGTCTAACTCTACCTGTCAAAAAAAAAAAAAAAAAGAAGTAAATGGTGCAAACTTATGGATTGTGACGTTCTTTTCCGCAGTCTAGGGGATCAAAGATCATCTGTGTATACTACAGAGAATACATGAGGCTGAGAGACAAAGTGGAGCAGAGAAGAGAGGCAGAAAAAAAAAATTCCCCTCCACAGACCCTGATTACTCTTGAGATCTGTGGTCATTTCCATATTTGGATTTCTTGAGAACTGGCTTTTCTAGGGTTAGCACTAGTACAGTTTATACCATTTACCAGTATAAACTTCTCCTTCAGTATCTCACAAAGTGTCCTTACATACAAATCTAAGAATTGCAGAAGTCATTATTTTGGATGAGGTCTTACGGGAGTAGGGTAGGTTCCAAATAAATAGGAGAAATTTGGACAGAGCGAGAAACAGAGAGACAGAGACAGAGAGAGAACATGATGTGAACAATAAGACAGAGATCTACAAGCCAATAATGCCAAAAATTGCCAGCAAACCAACAGAAACTAGGAAGCAACTTGGAACAGATTCTCTCACCACCCTTGGAAGGAGCCAACCATGCCCAAATCTGATCTCAGATTTCTAGTCTCCACTATTGTGAAATAATAATTGTGGCAGCCCTAGAAGACTGCTGAAGAACCCAGTGTCACCACATCCAGTCAGCATGCTGTTAAGTCTGGCTTTTCAGCAACCATGAGCACATTTTGAGGAGGAAACTAACTTGACCATGTTTGCACTCTATTCTAAAATCAGCCAACCTGCCTTTGCTTGTCTTTTACCTGAAGTTCCCCATTCATCATAAAGATCATGGGCTTGGCTCCTGTATGTCCCTTGAAAGAAAAAACGACAACAGGGTAATACCCCATATTCTTTGCAATACAGCTTGTATTAACATCAGTTTTTGGTCTCTTTGCTATTTGGACAAAGACTTCACTGAAAGATGCCTCATTTTTATGGATCTATGATTAAATGGTTCAAAGGAGTATTTCTTTATTGCTTCCTGTTTATAAACTCATTCTACTTTGACTTATATGGGCAAAAACAAAATGTTGAGAATTTTTTTTCTCTGCCTTACTCTGATGGTAAATGGAAAATCATGAAGTTTTAGGAGGGGGCATTCTCTGGTCTCTTTATTACAGCTATTCATCTTTCTTTGGGAGCAAAAAAGAGAAGGAACTGACTCTATTGGATGGAGATGTTTCTATGGAATCTTTCTCTGGTGACTCATAATCTAAAGTTGTTAAATCCAAGGAAGGCAGTTTTAACCACGGTATTTTATCTTATGAAGACATTTATTGCATAGCTTTTTGTTTTGCCTTGTTTAATATAAACCACTGGAGAGATGTTTCTTAGTTATGTCATTTCATAAAGTGTGAGGTAGAAAATATGAGATAAGAAAAAGGCCACCCCTTAAGAATTCTATCACAGAATCTGCATTTTTAAGGGAACTGTGGCCTTAAAATAACACCAATTAAAAAAACCCACTAACATTAATAATAATTGTAATACCAATGATTAGCAGCCACAGAAGAAATGTGGAGTAGAGATTATAAAGCTACTTCTGAAGTCAGACACATCTGTATTTTTTATTGTAGTTATAACTCTTCCAACATTTTCCCTTGAGCAAGTTATTTATCTTCTCTAAGCTTTAGGTTACTCATCTTTAAAATGGGGGATATTAACAGTTCTTACTTCATAGGATTGAATTACAGATTAAATGAAATGTTGAATGAAAAGTGCATATCCAATGTCTGCCACATAATAAATACTCACTAAATACCAGCTGCAGTTGTTATAAACAAGAATATAATTTATTGTAAGCTGTTACATGTCAAAAGCCTCCAAGCACATTATATGTAATCTAGATAATGATCATTCAGGATAATTATTGTCTGTCTCTATCTTATAGATAAGAGTTAAATTACTTGTTCAAGGTCATTTGGTAAGGAAGTGGCAAAGCAAGTTTCCCTTGAGTCTAAAAATTTCATCTGAGTAACATCAAACTGACAGAAGAGGTGTTCCATAAAAAGCCTCCTTCCAATGTCCTTATGTTTCCAAGTCTGCATAGAGTCAACACAAACTCAAAGGATAGTCTTTAGTAAAACAGCTGACTTAATAAAAATTGATTTATCCCTTCAATGCTTATTGCAGAATTTACAAGAAAAACTAAATGCCATCCAATCTACGAACTATGCCCCATGTGTTACCTTTAAAAACCTGAAGTTTAGGAGTCTCTTTGTTAGAATTCTTTGGGTAAAGATTAATTAAACCCATCTCAAAATATCTTAAGCAAATGAAAATTTTATTCCTTCTGTGATTGAGAAGTATAAAATAAATTGCAGGCATAGCTGGATCCAGGTGTTTTGCTTTCTTTTCCTTCCTCCCACTAGATCCAGCTCTGCTTCCCTAAGTTAATCAGTACAGTACAAATATTTCCCAAAAGCCTTAACAGCT
Source organism: Sylvilagus bachmani (assembly GCA_015711505.1). Taxonomy (NCBI): domain Eukaryota; kingdom Metazoa; phylum Chordata; class Mammalia; order Lagomorpha; family Leporidae; genus Sylvilagus; species Sylvilagus bachmani. The sequence continues at coordinate 1,901 of JADBBT010003292.1, read as the reverse complement.
TAAACTCACAACCAACCAACGAGGAACTATTGCCTTTTTCTCTATTATCTGTACATTGGTTATTGATAAGGACTCTGTTTGGCCTATTTAAGCCATGCTATTTAAGCTATGGGGTATGATCAGTTACATAAAGAAATTAAGATAGAAGTGATATGGATATGGATGTATTAATCTTACTTTAGGATCTTGCCTCACTTAAAGCCAAGCATTCCAAGTGAAGACATTTATGTAAGTACACAAATAGGAACAGGATTTATTTCACAGTAAGAGAGAAAGCATACATTCATGAATCAGTGTGGGCTGCCCCACATGGTGAAATATCTGTCATGAGTGGGCCAAAGGATTAACCAAGTGGAGAAGGAGTGCAGGAAGGAGTACCTGAGTAGCACCTCTAGCCATGGTCCATAGCGAAAGGGAGAGAGAAAGGGAGGGAGGAAAAGAGAGATAGCCTGTTAGACCGTCACAAAGCACACCAAACACCGGAGTAAGGGAAAAGGTTTATTGGGGAAACCCAGCAGGCTGGAGGGAAGAGGTGAAGAAGGAAAAAAAGAGAGAAGGAAAGTATAAAAGAGAGAGAGAAAGGAGAGGAATTAGCGAGGAGAGAAGAGAGACGAGAGGAAGAGAGGAGAGTAGACCAGAAAAGCCAAGAGAGCCACGTGTTCAGGAACTTTTAAAACTTTGCTGGAGGATGGGCAGGGAAGCAGGAGCAGGGAATCCCATTAGGATGGGGGTGGGGTTGACACCGGTGGTTGGGCCATGTGGCCACCTGGCTTTCAGCAATGGAGTCTGGAACCAGGGCATAGGATGTAAATCAAGGTGCAGATCACACCATAGATAAAACTGTGCCATTTTCCTAACATAGCCCCCCTCAAATTTTGGCTTCTTTTATGAGGTGGGGGTGGTGCCTCTATATGCAAGAAACCATCTGGGAATTTTATGATACCTCCACAAGTTCCAGATGGAATTTAATATCCATATTTTCATGGTTTCATGCCTTTAGGTCCCAAATGCAGCAAGTGCATCCCTGGAAAGGGAGCGTTTTGATTGACAGGTAAGGAGATGGCATTATACTGGCGTTTTGTAGAGACTTCCAGCTTACTCAGACTTAAACTAGTTACCTAGTTATACCACAACAGAAACAGCACTTTGATTGATGGCACACAAAGACTCCCTGGAATGGGAAAGGGTGGTTCTAAAGGAAGAGCTGTGGAGCTGGCGCTGTGGTGTAGTTGGTTAAGCCTCTGCCTGTGGCATTAGCATCCCATATTTGCACTGTTTCATATCCTGGCTGCTGCATTTCTGATCCACCTCTCTGCTTATGGCCTGGGAAATCAATGGAGAATGGTTTAAGTGCTTGGGCTCCTGCACCCATGTGGGAAATCTAGAAGAAGCTCTGGGATCCTGGCTTCAGATAGGCCCAGCTCCTGCCTTTGTGGACATTTGGGGAGTGAACCAACAGATAGAAGACCTCTTTCTTTGACTATCCCTCTCTCAGTCTATAACTCTACCTCTCAAATAAATAAATGTATGTTTATTTATTTATTTGAGAGGTAGAGTTATAGACAGAGAGAGAGAGACAAAGAGAAAGGTCTTCCCTCCACTGGTTCACTCCCCAGATGGCAGCCACGGCTACCGCTGCACCGATCCGAAGCCAGGATCCAGGTGCCTCCTCCTGGTCTCCCATGCGGGTGCAGGGGCCTAAGCACCTGGACTGCCCTCCCTGGCCACAGCAGAGAGCTGGACTGGAAGAGGAGCAACCGGGACTAGAACCCTGTGGCCATATGGGATGCCAGCACCACAAGTGGAGGATTAACCAAGTTAGCCATGGTGCCAGCCTCTAAAGAAATCTAAGAAAGAAAGAAAGAAAGAAAGAAAGAAAGAAAGAAAGAAAGAAAGAAAGA
>JADBBT010003291.1:0-11767 GCA_015711505.1 Sylvilagus bachmani | reverse complement strand
ACCTTCATTCACAAAGGAGAGCTTTGCAGGATATAATATTCTGGGCTGGCAGTTTTTCTGTCTTAGTACCTGGGCTATGTCTCGCCATTCCCTTCTAGCTTGTAGGGTTTCTGATGAGAAGTCTGCTGTGAGTCTAATTGGAGCTCCAGAAGCTGGAAGTTTTAAGATTAGGGTGTGAGAGTGATTGGATTCTGGTCCTGGCTTCCTTTCTCTTTAGTAACACAATAGCATACACTTTGGCACAATTTTAATTCTTTTATTTGGACTTTGGTGTCCTCCATTAATTAAATTAAATGGAAAGTCCTTGAGGGGACTTATACCATCCTATCACTTACATGGTACTTGGGCTGGGCAGCTGCAATCAGCTTGGGGAGATTATGTTTATTTGTTTAAAGGTTTATCTATATTTTTGAAAGGCAGAGAGAGAGAGAGAGAGAGAAAGAGAGAGAGAGAAAGAGAGAGAGAGAGAGATCTTCCATCTGATGGTTTACTACCCCAAAAGCCCAAAACAGCCAGGGCAGGGCCAGGCCAAAGTCAAGAGACAGGAACTCCATCCAGTTTCCCATGTGGGTGGCAGGGATATTTGATCCATCATCTGCTGCTTCCTAGGCAGATTAGCAGGGACCTGGATTTGAAGTGGAGCCACTGGCACTTGAACTGGAATTCCTATATGGATGCCAGCATCCTACGAGGCTGATTAACAAGCTGTACCACAACATCGGCCTCTGTTTTTCTGGGTTTGTTGGGGTTTGTTGAAAATAATACTGGTGAATATATGGTAAGAATATATATATATATACATATATATATATATATATATATGGCGCGTATGGGATGGTGGAGTCCTAGGCGGCTGATTTACCAATTACGTCACAACGCAGGCCCCAGATTAGTGATTTCTTTTATGGCAACCACTTTCTGAGCCCTTATTCACCTCGCCAAAGGAGCCCTCCAACGTTCTTGTTCTTTTAAGTTCTGCATGCCCAGCCCAGAAGCCCACTGCACTTGCACCGGGAGTTAGCTACAGCGCTCAGCGGCACCTCTTCCTGGCACAGGACGTTGGGGTTGTGGGCAAAGGTGGGGGCCTCACCCTGCAGGGTCCCACAGCTCTGGGGGTGGCAGGGCTCTGCAGTGGGCTGGGGGCCTGGTTTCCTAGCGTGGCGTTATAAAAGACAGCAATTGCACTCTTGGGCTTACATTCCATAAAAAAAATGTAAACTTTGAGTCACGTAAGAATCTGTACACTCATGTGCAAGGCAATTTGATTCATAATAGCAAAAAATGAGGCAACTTAGCTGTGCTTCATGGAATGATTGGTTAACCAAATGGTGCTACATGCATGCCACGGCATAGTGTCAACACAGGCGACAACTTGGATCAGTCTCCAAAGAATTATGCTGAATGCAAAAAGCCAATCCCAAAAGGCTACATGCTTTTTGAGTCCATTTATCTAATATGCTTGAAATGATAAAATTATAGAATGGAGAACAGAATGGCGGCTACTAGAAATCAGAGAGTGTGTGGGCACAAGAGAAGTAGGTGTGAACAGGAAAGGGTGACATAAAGAATCCTTTGGTTGATGGAAGTTTCCATATCTAAAAGATGTCAATACCAATATTCTGGTTGTGAGACTAGGTTATAGTTTTGGGAAAACCTGGGAAAACATATATGCGATTTCTTTACACTGTTTTCTTACAACAGTATGTGAATCTACAATTGCCTCAAAATAATATCATTAAAAAATATTAGCTATCATCAAAAGTTCTCAAATTCACTTTCAAGTTCCCAAATACAAGTACTCTTACTTGGTCATTTTTAAACGTGGTAGATTGAAGCAAAGTGTTAAATAACCAATAAACAGTTGCAAGAGAAGCTGGGTGCTCTAGCCCGACAACTAACTGTTGTAATTGCTCTCCGATCTGCCTTGTCCAATACTTCTAAATAATACTTGAAATATAAAATATAAAAAGTGTTTGCGCTTTAAAACATTCAAAACATTTTATGTTGTTTTTCTTTCTTTTTTTATTTTTGGACAGGCAGAATTAGACAGTGAGAGAAAGACAGAGAGAAAGGTCTTCCTTCCTTCTGTTGGTTCACCCCCAAAATGGCTGCTACGGCCAGTGCGCTGCGCCAATCAGAAGCCAGGAGCCAGGTGCTTATCCTGGTCTCCCATAGGGTGCAGGGCCCAAGCACTTGGGCCATTCTCTACCGCCTTCCTGGGTCGCAGCAGAGAGCTGGACTGGAAGAGGAGCAACTGGGACAGAACTGGTGCCCCAACCGCAGGCTGAGGATTAGCCTAGTGAGCCGTGGCAAAGGCCATGTTGTTTTTCCATAGTTTAAGCTGGATGAAACTATGTGTTTCATGTATGTATTGATACTAAGTTGACATTTTTTCTTAAAAAAAACTCCAGTCCAAAGCTCATTTTGCTTGCTACTTGTAACTCATTGGCTACTCTGGCAAAAGTAAGAAAGAAAGCAAACTTTTTCCAAGTTTGGTAATTTGTGTCATTAGGAAATTATCAAATCATGTGGGGGTAGGTTTCCCTTCTAAGTTTTACAAGTGATGGAAAGTCTTACTCTCTATTTTTCTTTCCAATTTCTATTCCCGGGTGTCCCTGATTTCACCTTTTTCTAACTCTACTGTTTATTTCTTTGGCTTGTACATGCCTTGCTAGTTGGTAACCTCCTTTGTACTGCTCTGTGTATTAGAGGCACCCAGTCCCAGTCGGGGTGCCGGATTCTGTCCCGGTTGCCCCTCTTCCAGGCCAGCTCTCTGCTATGGCCCAGGAAGGCAGTGGGGGATGGCCCAAGTGCTTGGACCCTGCACCCTATGGGAGACCAGGATAAGCACCTGGCTCCTGCCTTCAAATCAGCAAGGTATGCCAGCCGTAGCGCACCAGCCACAGCGGCCATTGGAGGGTAAACCAATGGCAAAGGAAGACCTTTCTCTCTGTCTCTCTCACTGTCCACTCTGCCTGTCAAAAAAAAAAAAAAAAAAAGAGGCAAACACCTGTCGGATCCCACAGAATCAGAGAATCAGCTCAAAATGTCACCAGAGGCATTAAAGTCCATAAATCCATGTCACAAGTGTTTGTGTTTCTCAAATGACTGAAATATAAGTTTTCACACTCTGGTAATGAAAGATTTTTTTCTTTACAGAGTTTTTCTCAGTAGGGTAAAGATGCAAAATGAGGCTATCTAAGGTTATTTACATAACCCCAAGACATATTTTAATCTTTATTTTCAGACTGAAACTGTCACTTATGTATTCAATATATTTCTTAGGGTCAATTTTGCTTAGTCATGTGTATTTAAACCTCAGGAGTGCATTACGCTAGATGTATTTGAAACTCAAGCTAGCATATCTCATGAAAAAAAAGTTATAACTCCTTTGCAAAGCAACAAGAGGAAACTTGGCATTTTTTGCTTAAAGTCTATGGCACTAGACAGAAATTTATATTAGTATCAAACTGTTGTAGCTCTAAAAGGCTTGAAGTCCCCACCTTCCTTTTAGGAGAGACATTGTCAGCTTAAAATTAATTACTAAAATGTGAAACAAATCAAAAGACAAAACAAATCAGGCTGTTAAGACAAACATTAAAAATCAAATTATGCTCTCAAAATAGGCAATTTACAGCTTGGAAAGGTAATTGGCAAACCTGAAATGCATACAAATAGTTGAAATTACTGATTCAAGCGGTATATTACCTATTGGATGGTATAATTTGACAATGACTCTTGAAAAGGGGTAGAGATTCTATCATTTTTCATGATTTAACAGCAAAATATGGTATAATACTCTGTCTAAAAGAGTCTGAAGGAGGATTAAATTGAAGAAAGAGCTTTAGCTACAAGAGAAATGGTTGTTGAAGCTATATGTCAGGAAGAAGCATGGATTGGTTTTAAAGTTTTACAGTCTTGTGTTAAATGAACACTCTGTGCAGAGGCAACTACTGACCACAATGATTCAGTAAATCATTTAAATAGGTTTAACTTGCTGATTTTGGAAAGGAGGACATGATGCATCCAACTTGACAGCTGAGCTATCAAATGCAGTGTTTAGAATAATCTCAGAAATAAAATTCCTTGAACATTTACACATTTGCATACCAGATCCTATTTCAAATTTTCAATTAAAGAAGTCAATAGGTGCATGCTTGGAAATTTTCATATGGTTACTGTATTCCTTTAGATATTGGCAAAAACAGTAATTCATTTGAAATGGCAGTATTTCCCATTACAACAGCAGTGTTGTAGGGCAGGGGCAGCTGCCAAAGATGGCCCAGAGGTTGATGCTGAATGGCAGATGTGGGGCCCATCCCTAGAAGTTATTTTCCCTTAGACTCATTCATCCACCACATCAGTAAGTCCACTACTGTCTTCTACCTATGATGCGTCTTTGAATTGCATCATTTGATATTCCCTTCTTGGACATATGTGTTCTCTGCCATGTGAACAGCTTTGCCATGTCTACATTCTTCTCAGCTCAAGCAATTAACATTATTATGACTGTATCATATATAATCATAATATACATATTATGATTGTCATATACTTTTGAGGCAACCTAGATCAGAGCAGGGTTTTTGTTAAAAAATAATTATTTATGTGTGCCTGACATAATCACCAAAATCTAAAGTGAACCGCTTGATAATTGTGGACAAATGTATTTACTCATGAAACAATCACTACAATGAAATAAGAAACGTCTGTCACGCTTAAATGTTTCCAGTGTCCTTTTCAATTTTTTTTGACAAGTAAAATTTGGAGGTTTTAATTGTTATGAGGTCTATTACATTAGTTTTGGATTTTGTGGATCATTCTTTTTTGCAAGATAGTGAAGAAAACCTACCCTAGCTAGAGTCAAAAAGACATTTTTGCCTAAGTTTTCATCTGAAAACTTTATCATTTGCAATTTTACATTTAGGCCTAAGATACTTTTGGGATTGATTTTTATGTATAATGTAAAGCACAGTTTGAAATTTGTTTTTCCTTTCAATTTTGCATTTGAATGTCCTATTGTGTCAACATCACTTACCAAAGAAACTTTTCTTTTCTCCTCTAAATTGCCTTTATGACAAAGTTCTTAATGAGAATTCACAGCCAAAAAGGTATCCAACAAACAACATCTGAATGATAGCATAAATTCAGGAATCACATTAGTAAGCACTTCAGTATAATGTGAAACAAGTGTTGTTAGGTCTGCCTTGCAAAAATAAGTTTAAGGTATTTTTCCATCTTTTAGAGAAAAATACAGTACATTACCATTATCTAAAACTTTGACAAATGTCCTGTAGCATATCAGCACTTAGAAAATGTCTCATTTTAGAGTGTGTAGGTTCATGTCCAGGCTTCACTTCCCATTCCAGCCTACTGCTAACACAGGTGCTGGAAGCTGCAGGTGGTAGCTCAAGTGATTTGGTCCCTGCCACCTACATGGGAGACCTAGATTCAGTTCCGGGCTCCTGGCTACTGTCCCAACTATTGCAGGCATTTGGGGAGTGAACCAGTGGATGGAAAATATCTCTCTATCTCTCTCTTTATCTCTCTCTTCCCCATCCTACAGATAAATAATGAAAATAAAAAATATAATTCATGCAAGAAATGAATCAGAAAAGGTGAATAAATGAATGAATATATAAACACTTTATTAGAATGTATAAGTCACTTTTAGTTCTGTTGTCTAGGTCAGTCATTTCTTTTCAAAAATCTCCCAATAACTATTGACTTCAAATAACATTTTACTTGTAATTCATCAAATTTTTCCACAGGGATTTGGTTCAGGGATTCTATGATTTTATTACTGCTTTTGTCGTATTTTGACTCTAAATTTTGCAAGGTTTCGAAGAGTTTCTGCAGGATTACTAGTTGCCCACTGTGGTGAAAGTGAGTTAGTAAATGTGGATGGATCTCTTTCACCCTTTTATGCTCACTTGCTCCATTCATTCACATTTGCATCCTTGAATAAACTTGAATACAAATAAACTTGACTACAAGCTCTGGTCTTAGCATCTGATTTCGGGAAAAATCTGAATGAAGGCAGGAATGAATTACTGACAAATCTTCTAAAAAGCTGGCCAATCCTGACTAATTAAGGGAGTCCAGAAATGAAGTATTTAATTCATTGGTAATTAGTTGAGCCCATGGAAATGTTACTGCTATGCTGAATAAAAACCTAGTCTACTTCAACTTTCCAATATTGAATTTAGACAAAAGTAAGTGTTACTATGCAAACCATGATGCTTAGAATGTTTCATTTGTGTTGAATTTCTCTGTGAGAGGGTTTGTCGCATATCATATGCAACAATAAAATTAGAAATTTGACCACCTGAAAAATTTAACATGTATATAATTGTTTAAAACATGCTCTTTGTTTTCATACATACTTAAGTGTCTTATAATATTAATTCCAAAAATTAAAATATAAGTCTTCCCCACGTTAAAGTAAGTACCAAAAATATAAGCTCAGGGCAAAATTTTATTTGGTTTAAAAATGCTGTACTGTTATTTGTTTTATCTTATTATTTCTGGATTATGGGTAATACCTTGAATAAAATTTATTCATGTACATTTCACAAAAGCCAGGTCTAAAGAACATGAAAGAAATATAATAGATGGTAACATATCACATGCTAAATTATGAATACTCATATTTATAGTGCTGCTTTAATGTATAATATCTTTGTATATCTTTTTTAAATTTATGAGTGATTGCTATGCCAATGTTATGATTTCTATTTTGACTTTGTTTAAAGGATAGGATTTTATTTCTCATGTCACGGCAATATAAAGATACTTCCAAAATTGGAATTTCAACCTATCTCCACCCAGGGTCTTATAATTTAATTATGACTATTGATTTTTTGGCTGTGGGTTTTTACTCATTATACATGATTTTCTATTTATTTGGATAGCATTGTCATTGATTTGCTCATTCCCCTCTTTTTCCAATTATTTTGATGCACTTTGGGTTTAATCAATTAATTTTCCAAGCTGTAAATTATCCATTTTGAGATTGTAATTTGTTTTTAATGTATGTCTTAACGCCATGATTTGTTTCATGTCTGTAATTAATTTTGAGCTTTAAAAATAAAATTGCATGACAAATCATTATGGGCAATGCTTCTGTCATTGACAGCATAGCTGAAATTTATCACAAAGGCAAACTTTCTTTTATTTTCATGCTTTTTAGGAAAGTTTTAACAGTTACAGATGAGCAAGAAAATGTCATGCCATTCCATGAAAAACATCAAGTCTATTTTCACATTAAAGCAGCACTACTAATTTGTGAGATAGTGCAATATCTGCTCCAACTTTATCCATCACTATATAACAGACCACTCCAAAAACGCGGGTCCATAAAAGGCTCACAGTCCATTATTTTTCACTGGACATGCCTTTGGGTTGATTTGGGCAAGGCCAGGTTGATCAAGCAATTATGGTTACCTAATAGGTTAGGTTGATGTCTTTGTTTCTGGTAGTTAGTTTATTTTTGCATAGGGTAATGGGTTGAGTGGCAAATATCTCAAAACAATTGACAGACTACCCAGAAATTTCACATATTGCAGTTGCCAGGCATAGAGGGCAAGATTGGACTCATTGAAAACCTCTTGAAAGCTGTGCACAGACCTGGAACTTCATTTCCACCATATTTCACTGTCTAAATCAAGTTACAAGATTTGATTCAAGAGATGGTGAAATAAAATATTGTTGGAAGGAATGGGAAAGTTACTTTGTAAGGCATCAGATTCAGGGAGGGGAAGAGCTGTGGCCATTTCTTCAATTTACTCTTATCAAATAAGTCTGATTTATCAACCAAACTTTCAGCTGTCAAGAGTTTCACCATGATGAACATTCTTTTCCTTTTCTCTTCTCTGTATCTCATTCATAAATTACCTCTCTAAAAATAGATATAGTTTATAAATGAGATAGAGGATAGAAAAGTATATTGTGTTTATAAAATACTAATATATATATATATTATTATTTTCCAGGATTCCAGATTTCTATACTGTTCAGCTACTTATTCTTCCCTTGTGAAAATTATGGTAGTCTGAACAAGAAAGTTTAAAAACATAAACCCTCTGGCCCCATTTTGGATTATAAATGCACTTTAAGGCATAATGTGGACACCAAATTTGTCATGTAAACCTGCAACTGCAGTTCATTCTCAATTTTGATTTCATTAATTCAAGTCCCAACTCAGCCACTTACTAGCTTTGTGACCTTGGCAAACAACTGGCCTATTTTGTGCCTGCATCTCCTCATCTATGAACTCAAGATGATAATAGTATCTGCCTTATACTTTTATTTTGAGAACTAAATGTAGCTAAGTATGTAAAGCACTTAGAACAGTCCGTGACATATAGACATAATATATAACTAGTAATATTTTGACTATGAACTGTTAACTATCAATTGATCTCTTTTTCTACATTTTGAAATCCTCTTTAACAGCATTCAACTAACTGGGTAAGGAAACTCGGTAAACAGAGACTACTCAATTTACTTTTCAAAAGAGAAATTTAAGAAGTTAATTTTTCATGATGGATACTTGTCTGTGTTAATCCTGTGAGAGATGCTGTGACTACCTGGAGGAGTAAGGGATGGTCCAGGCAACAAAGCAGCAGAATGATTTCCCATAATCATCTCTTCCCAGCATGCCAGATGACCACAATGTTTCTTCCTAAACTGGTTCTTGGGTGTATTTTATGGTCAAATATCAGCAACAGTATTTTAAATTATTCTTTTTTTCTTATTGCCATTAGGGGAGAAAAATGACTGCAGAACCTGGAACATGTTGTGTTGTGGTGGCTGGAAGTGGGTTGTGCATTAAACAGTTTGCAAACACCTTTTTGGACACACTGCATAATGCTCTTCCAGATCTCTGGAGTCTATCATTGTGCAGGGGAGGGATTAAAGGAAAGAAATAGAAATAGCCAGTTAATTAGAAGCACAGAGTGGGAGACAGAAGGAGCAAGAATAAGCAAATGATTTTGAGCTCTCAGAGAAGGGAGTAGAAAGTAGAAGGAGGGACGTCTAGCAATGGAGATGATTTCCATCTTCTAGGATATGAAAGAGAGAAATTCAGTGTATTGACTTTTGTAATTGTATATAAACTATAGAGAGCACCGCAGAACATTTGCCAAAATATGTAAGAAAGTGAAATCAAGGATTAAGTGTAATATATTATTCTAGAACATAGAATGATTATTAAAAACATTTCTGAGATTTCTTAAGCTTTATGGAACATTGATTTTCTAAATATTCATTTAGTAGTTGCTATTAAATCACAACAACAATGTGCTAATATTGTAATTGATTTTTGAACAATAAGCTTTTATAGCAGTCCCAGGTTTACAAACTATGTGCACAGATTTTCTCCTTGATACCAACCCCAGGCTGTTTCCAAGTAAGGAGTAGCTGAAAAGCCCCCAGTGGAGAAGGACCCCTCTGCTTGTTTGGAGAAGTGGCTTCTGGCAATAATTCTAAGGGAAAATGAAACCTAAGACAAACATGACCCAAATACATATTATGTTCCAGAACTGATAGCTATTTCCCGAAAGCATGATGTCATTGATTTTTATCAACCCATCACAGGCAAAACAAAATCTAGAATATTAGACCCATTTCAATATGTGGAAATAGTACCATCCGTATGTGTTTTTATCTGTGTTTTCTCTATGATATACAAATAAAGCTAGGAAACAAACATTGCGTCATAAGAAAATAAACATAATGAACTAGATAATTCATTTGCTAAATTAATCAGACCTTTATTTAAACATCTTTAAATTACCTTTAGCATGAAAATATGATGGATTATGCACTTGAGGACATTAGTGGATGGTTTTTAATGGGATCTATATTATTCTGTTAATGTTTTCTAGGATTCCAATAAGAAAGTTTTAAAAATAGTTACAAAATAGAAGGAAGTGTTGGGGATAGGGGAAGAGAATAGATATCTAATTCTAGCTCATAGATGTACAATTTCTAGTTTTATTTTGATAAAATGCCATCTTTAGTACTCAATTTTTCCTACAACAACCAAAGATAGTGTTCACTTTGCTATAATTCTCCACACTTGCCTTATCTCTGTTATCTTTCTCTACCACACATTTATGTTAGGCAGCTCAGACTAACGACAAAACAGAAATACATTTCTTAGCAGCTGTTACCATAATTCTAAAAATATACAATTTTTTTACAGAATTTCAAACCTTCTGGGCTTCTTCCCAGTGCTAAATCCTGTTGACCGGATTTACTAGGATGAAGACAGAAATAAGTGTTACATTTTAATATAATTTCTTTTCTAAACACTCAGAAAGGTAACAACTCTGGCATTTTACAAAGCATGTCAGTTAGCTTCTTCAATAGCTACTCTAAAATGTTTGCTCTCCAGGGCTGCCTCAGCTTTTTGCTTTCTTGCATATCCATTGTTTGATCAGTGGGAATCAGGAATTCATTGCAGAGAGCATTCAGAACCAGAGAACTGGGTACATCTTTGCATGGCAAAAATATGCTTAACAATAACACTGATGCTTGGTGTACACAAAACTGAGCTTCCAAGAAGCAGAGCTCTCTGCCCAGAAAAGATATGGCCTCTCCTGGAGTTTAACATTTTACTACCAAAATGAGTTTTGGTTTGCTTTTCCAAAATAGCCAATGTCTTGGCAGTTACCTGATGATGAACCAATGTAAAGCACTAGTGAAATGCTATTGTTTTGGAGAATTGGTTGACAATCACCAAGTGTGGTTATGACAGGATTGCAGGGAAGCAAGAAAAGACTTCCCTGCATGCATCCCCAACGCACACACACACACACACACACACACACAGTCTGACTACTGCTGTGACGTGTGCCCTTCTTCAAGTTCTGTGTAATTGGACTTAACATAGTTGTCAGTTAAACTCTTGTTCCCCAAAAAGATTTCCTTTTTCCTCCCCACTCCACACCTTTTTGTTCTACTAAAGGCAGATAAAGGAAAAATACTTCTCAGCTCTATTCAATCACTTGCAAGACAGCACTGGAACTACCGCTCCCTGAAAACTGCCAAATCTCAACCTACTTACTGCTCTTGTATGTGGCATCTTACCGTGTGGCTTGTGGCCCTGTGGCACACAAATTCACAGTTACTAGAAGTCTGGATTATCGCCACTGCAAAGCCACAGCCTTCTGATCCAGAATCTCACAAACTGGTGCATGCCCACACAGATGTAGCCTGTCCACATAGACTGAACAGGAGGGAAAACACAATGCCAAGAAGGAAGAAACTGGGTCCTAATTAACCAGAAACGAATAAGTCATTTTAATGGTGGTGTTGAAGGAGATAGAAATGTATTCTTACAGGAACCCTATGTTCCATTAAGATGATACTGTGAAATTATTGTACTGCCAGTTACTGTCACCAAGTTGTGGAATCCTGAAAAACAAATGATTCATTTGGAGTGCCTTCTTATTTTTTGTTTTTGTATTTTAAGGCATTTCAAGATGCAACACAGCTTCATGGCCTCTTTTTTTCCTTACACTCAACTTCAAAATGATTCTTGATTATCAGATGGATGGATATGAAAACATCCACTTTATCATGTGCATCAGTTATAAAAATGTGATGAAATACAGGGCGGAGCCAAGATGGCGGAATAGCGAGGACGCGCACTAGCAGTCCGCAAAAAGATAGTTTAATAAAAACAGAGTTAGTGTAGTCTCTGGAAAAATCTCAGCGAAAAAATGCAGAGGAAATTCTTCCGGACCTAGGGGAAAGT
>JADBBT010003290.1:0-11771 GCA_015711505.1 Sylvilagus bachmani | reverse complement strand
GGTGTGTGGTGTGTTTGGGGGCGGCCTTGCATTGGTATGGTGACTCGGATCCAGGCTCCCCCAGTGACTTTGTTCTCCTTTCAGGGAGCTCTGAGCTGCTCTGGGGTCCTGGATCCCTGCCAGTCAGAAAACACACCCTCAGACTCCTTCCACACCACCAAATGCTCCGTGGTCTGCATCCTCACACTGGTCTTCCAAATTCTCAGGTAAGACACAGAATGGGAAATTATCACGGCAAATTCTACTACGGATTGTGGTTCTGCTTTCGTTCACCATCGTCTGAAGTCCTAATACCAGGCACCAACCACAACTCCCAAAGGCTTTTAGTCTCTATGGACACTGTGTCCAGGCAAGAGTGGGTGTGGGTGAGGACTCAACCTCCTGTTTCCTTTCTGCAGAGAAGGAACCAGGAGCCAGAAGCTGCCTCTGGGTGTCCCATGTGAGTGCAGGGGCCCAAGAACCTGGGCCATCCTCAACCATGGTCCCAGGCCATAGCAGGGAGCTGTATCAGAAATGAAGCATCTGGGTCCCATACCAGCAGCCACATGGGATACCAGCACTGCAGGCGGCCACCTCACCATGTAATTTACAGCATCTGCCTGTGACAAGTCAACTGGCTTTACAAATTGTAGCTGATTTGTAGGAGTGCAGTGAGGGGCTGGAGCTGTGGCACGGTAGGTTACTCCTCCACCTGCAGTACAGCATCACATATGGGCACGGGTTCCTGTCCCAGCCACTCTTCTTCCATTCCAGTCATGAACTGGCTCCCAAACAGAATGCTTGCACTTTAGGTGGTGACTACCTGCTATACCTAAAGCCAGCTGCACCCTATCAGGTCTAATTCTTTCTCAGAATAAACAGTAGCAAAGATGGTAAGAGTGTAAGACAGTTGGGGCGGCGCCATGGCACAGTGGGTTAATCCTCAGACTGTTGCGTTGGCATCCTATAAGGGTGCCGATTCTGGTCCCGGCTGCTCCTCTTCCAGTCCAGCTCTCTGGGAAAGCAGTGGAACATGGTGCAGGTGTTTGAGCCCCTGCACCCACATGGGAGACTGGGAAGAGGCTCCCGGCTCCTGGCTTCGGATCAGCGCAGCTCTGGCCTTTGCTGCCATTTGGGGAGTGAGTCAACAGATGGAGGACTTTTCTCTCAGTCTCTGCATTACACTGTCTGTAACTCTACTCTCAAACACATGAATAAAATATTCAAAAAATAAAAAAAGTTTAAGATGGGATGCAAATCATCTCCAACACAAAAGTCATCCATGTCCTACTGCCTGCACACCAGAACTGTCATCTAAGGAGCTGGGCAGGGTGGCTGATGAACACTGTGATGGGGAGATGACACGGAAGGACCTGGTGGGAGCAGTACAATCACAGAGGTCCTGAGATCAGGTGGAGGGCCAGGGTCCAGGGGCTGTGACAGGGCAGCAGGCTGTGGAGTGACAGAGGGAGAAGGGGCCACAGAGCAGGAGATGTGGCCATTCTGACACTGGACAAACCTGGAATGGAATCCCATACTCAGAGCTTCCAAAAACCACAGCCCTGCTGTCTCCGGGGATTCTTTAGGGAGACCTCAGACCTCCTGACAGAAATGATAATACCTGGAGTGCCTGAGCCAAAGAGAATGGAATAATTCATTATAGCAACAATTCCCCAAGCAAACACCAAGGAAGATAACGCCTGTAACCTCCCTCCTTGTTCATGATTAAGGCTGACATCAAAGTTTCACTTTGTTTTCAATGGGTGTCTATTTGGACAAGAGGCAAACAGCAGTTGACTTTAAGGGGAGTTAGCACAACATTCCTCTTGGATACAAATCTGCTGGGTAAGATACTTCGATGATCTCTCTTCTGTCTCAGGCAGGGTGCTCAGCAAAGTCACCTGGGGTTTGAAAAGCCTTGCAGAGAACTGTATTTGGTGGACAATCTGCAGAAGGAGCTGCATGAAAGATGTGAACCAACATGGACAGAAGCAGGGGTGCAGTGAACGGTGCATTTCACACCATCCTGGTTGTGCCTCTGCTCCTGCTGTGTAAGCCAGGGCCTCCTCTATAGAGGGAACACTGCTACATGGAAGGAAAATACAGAGAGATGTACAGACCTGGGTTGGATCAAGCCCGCATTTTCAGTCACCATTGCATTCTGGACAAACCATCCATGGCTCTGAGATTTGACAACAAGACAAGCAAAATTCTCGCCTATCAATCAGCTCCTGCAGACAGAGCCTGGAACAGAGGGTGGGGGAGAATCTCCTGTGAGTGCTGCAGGCAGTGAGAGCACCAGTGCCCCCTCCCCAGGGCTTCCTGGACAGGGCTGAGGACACGTGGGGCAGCACCTGTGCCTTCTGCCCCAGAGGTGCTTGGCCTCTAGCAGAGGTCTGAGAGTCTCTGTGTCCACGATCTCATTCTCTGATGGCCATTCCCAGGACATCAAGGCACAGTAGGAATAACTCACCTGGATTTAATCTGTTTTTGCTTGGAATACCATAATATTTTCTCTTTAGCTATAAGAATCCCAAATGATACTATACACTCATAGACTCCAGGAAAATAATTGTTTTCTTTTAGCACAGTAGGGACATGGTCATGTCTGTGCTGCTGCTGCCAAGAGGGGGAAAGAGGGAGCCTCAGAGGAGTCACCTGGCACCTTCCACCCGACCCTGCAGCACCTTCAAGCCTGGCTGCTCTGAGAATCCCTCTCAGCAGATGGGGCCCAGGAGCAGCAGCTGGGGCAGCCCAGCCTCACACTTCTGCTTTCCTGGGTGGTTTCTGTTAGGGCTTGTATCACTGTGGAACCATCATTACTATAACTTTTATATCCTGCACAGTAGTAGGTGGCAGCATCTTCACACTGCACGCCGCTGATGGTGAGAGTGAACTCTGTCCCAGATCCACTGCCGCTGAACCGCGATGGGACCCCAGAATCCAGAGTGGATGCCTTGTAGATCAGGAGCTTGGGAGGCTGCCCTGGTTTCTGCTGAAACCATGCTAAGTTGTTGCTACTATAAACACTCTCACTGGCCTGGCAATTGATGGTGACTGTGCCTCCCACAGATGCAGAAACGGAGGATGGAGTCTGGGTCATCACAAGGGCACATATGGCACCTGAGAAGGGAAACAGAAACAGAGACCACACTCATCCTCACGTTCTAAGAGGACGCTCCTACAGAGACGGGCAGCCCTGACCAAACAGCCCGAGACCGTTCCTGCTGTTGGCCTTTCTTACCTGGGAGCCAGAGCAGCAGGAGCCCCAGCAGCTGAGTGGGGGCCCTCGTGTCCATGCTGGGTCCTGCCTGGCACTGCCTCCTGCATGGGGTGGGAGCAGCCTGGGCCTAAATGCCCAGAGAGGTGGGCGGTGCTCTGGGGACATGCAAATGAGCAGGGGTGGGGCAGGGCTGTGGCCAGCTGAAGGGTCCAGGGCAGCTCAGAACTCAGCCCAGGGGCTGTGTCTCCACTGCCCCAGCTCAGACCAGGGCTGCACAAGTTTACCTGCAGTGAGCATGCTGCTACCGGGAGACATCACATCCCAACGTCACTGAGGGACACTTGCCAAAACCTTAAGTGAACTTGAGGGCAAGTTGTTTTAATTGATTCATGGTTATGTTGCTATTCTGGAGGAGAAAGTTGATTTTCTAGGGAATACTTTGTTATTCCTTAAAGCTGAGGGCCATGTCTTTTACCTGATGCCCTCACATTGTCCCTTCATGACAGACCACTGCACCAGGGAGATGGTCTCTGAGAGACAAGACTTCAGTCCACACTCACCTCTGTACTGATGAGAATAAACATCCTCAGAACAAGTTGCTGCCAGAGAGAGACCAGGACTCTAGAAGGAGACGCAGGTGCTTAGAGGAGAGATCACACAGGAGCCCTCTCCCCTCTGCAGCCAGAGTTCTGAGTCAAGGATGCAGGAGGAAAACAGAAGTGTTTGTTTCAGGGAGCCACCAGAGGTCTGAGGAACATCAAAGAGGCCAAGGCCACTCTCGCTGTCTGCAAGGTTTCGTCAGGAGTCTGTCTCTGTGCGGTGTGAGAACCACAAGCTCCGGTCCTCTTGCTGGTTTTAGGTTTATTGATACAAAAAAGCCAGAGTTTCTGGTGATCTCGCTGATGATCACTACATTCTGGGAAATCTCTGTGAATCGGTCTCTGCTCCAAATGACCTCACTGAGGGCTGAACTGTTGATGGACTGGATCCTCCTAGAGGAATTCAACCCTCTCCGATGTTGCAGTTATCTGCAGTAAAAGCCTAGAGGGAACTCAAACTGCAGGGCATATGGTGTGCAGTTAGACCTGATTTAGGGATGAGAGGGTCCTTGGGGAAGGTCTTCAGTCTCTGCTATAACCCACTTGAGAGTTTGTCTTACTCTAGAATAATGACTGGTAGATGAGAGTTAACAAACAGTGCTAAGTGCCTGAGTTTGTGTGGCCTGGTGGAAAGGCCATAAAGTAATTACCAAAATCAGTGAGCGAGTCTTGAATGAGATACTAAAACTAATAGTAGTGAAGGGGTATGGAAAGGACGTGTCTAATGAACGGGTTTGTTTGAGCAGAGTGTTAATGATTAATAACTAGTAGAGTTAAACTAAAAGGAATATGCTTCAATCTTCGTAATCAATTGTTATAAGTAGACGTTCCGATTCTTTGCAAAATAACCACTATGTTTTTGTAATCAATTATTATATAATTTATCATCATTTGGAGCCTCTGTTCTATTGTATTTCAAATATCAAGTAAGTCTATGAAATGAAAGAAATTGTTACACGGGATGAGGGAGGGGTTACACATAATACAAGGTCAATGGTTTAAGTGAATGGGAAAAACTCTTTGTTATCATAAGGAAGAATCATTAACTCTGTAAGGATCACTAATGAGTGAACATTACAGAATTTATGAGAACAGTAAAATATGTGTAAAATGAACAACTTTGCTGTGAGCATGCCTCTCATTCATCCCTATGCAGACACTTCCCACATCATCAGTAAGCCCTGGATCTGCTGTAGCTGGCCTCCAGCACATCAGAAAAACTAACTTCCCTCTCTTCTCTGTCCAGAAACATTCACATTTTTCTTAAGCAAATCCGGAGAGGAGGGAAGGCTGGCATTGTGGCACAGTGGATAAGGCTGCCACTTGCAATGCCAGCAGCCTACATCAGAGACTGGTTTGAATCCCCACTGCTCCACTTCTGCTCCCATTTCCTGCTAATGCACACCTGGGAGGCAGCAGAAAATGGCCCAAGTTCTTGGATTCCTGTCCCACCGGGGAGCCCAGGGGCAGTTCTGGCTCTGGGCTTCTGCTTGGCCAGGAACTCACAGCTACGGCCATTTGTGGACAGACCGGATTACAGACATTGTCTCTCTCTCTCTCTCTCTTTTCTCTCTCTCTCTCTCTCTCTCTCTCTCTCTCTCCCTCTCTCTCTCTTTCTCTCTCCCTCTGTGTTTGCTTCTTATCAATTGTCAGTCTTACAAGTAAATATATAAATATTTGAAAAATAGAAAATGTTAACATTTAAGAAAATTATCTTTATTAGAAGCAAGTATTCACCACAGTACATGACACCCTGCTAAAACTGGGCTCTATTATTTTACATTCGGTGTCTGGGCACTGATTCTCCCACTGACCTCTGTGTTGGCTGCTTTCATGCTACAGCAATTTCAGAAATTTAACAAGCTAATTCCTCAATCAAAGGACTATTTGGCCATCTGACCATTACTGAGACTACAATTAGTGTATCTTTTCATGAAACACAGTGTGGATCTGCCCGATTCGTCCCATCTGCCTGTGCCTCTCCCTCTGCCTGTGCCCAAGACAGGAGGATGCACTAGGTGGACCTGGACACCCATTGCCCACGTGCCCCCAGCAATGGCAGTATCCAAAGAGTATCTCAGTTGAAGCACATGGGAGCAGGTGTAAACATATATTTGCTTATTTGCCCTGATCACTAAAATGAAAGATCTATGAGATAAAGAGCTCTGTTCGATTTTTTCCAATTGTTCGATGCCTAGGAGACTGTGATACTCTTAGTCGTGTTCATTTCTGTAGAAACTTTGGAGATACTATTGGTTCATTAAGATGAGAATTTGCTACTTGATTGTGAATTGAATGAAGAACTGCTCTCTCAGGGATTGAAAGCAGACGCGATTTCACCTGTGACCCCCAGGGGGCGCCAGCGCACCTCAGGTCAGTAGCAACAGAGGCCCAGGGAGGATGAGACTCCCAGCCTTGGGTAGACTCTTGAGGAACAGTGGTTTTTCTGCTGCTCCGTGTTGAATTCTTTGTTTAGTGGAGGGTGAAGCTGGTGATTATAGAGTGAAAGTATGTCAGTGTAGAACTTAAAAGAAAAAGAAAAGCAGAAGAGAAGTTGGGGGGAGTGAGGAAGGAGGGAGAACATGGTGGGCAGTGGCGTTATGCTCTCAACACTGCAGATAGGATAGGCTGGCCTCATGCAGTGGGTAAAGCCGCCACATGCAGCACCAGCATCCCACATGGGCACCGGTTGGAGTCCTGCCTCCTTATCTTAAATCCAGCTCCCTGCTTGGCCTGTTGAAGCACCTGGAGCTGGCCCATGTGTTTGAGCTTCGAAATCCATGTGGGAGAATGAAAGGAGTTCTATGTCTGCCAGGCACTGCTCGGCCATTGCAGCCATTTGGGGAGTGAACCAGAGGGCAGAAGATAACTCTCTCTATCTCTCAATCTAAATCAATCTCTCTTTCTCTCTCTCTCTCTCTCTCTCTCTCTCAATGTGTGTGTGTGTGTGTGTGTGTGTGTGTGTGTAGCAGAGACTTTCTTTTTTTTTAGAGCATTTTTTATAGATTTTTATTTATTTATTTGACAGCTAGAGTTACAGACAGTGAGAGAGAATGACAGAGAGAAAGGTCTTCCTTCCGTTGGTTCACTCCCTAATGGCCACCATGGCTGGAGTTTAGCCAATCCAAAGCCAGGAGCCAGCAGCTTCCTTCTTGGTCTCCCATGTGGGTACAGGCACCCAAGCACTTGGGCCATCCTCTGCTGCCTTCCTGGGCCACAGCAGAGAGCAGGAGTGGAGGAGGAGCAACCGGGACTATAACCCAGAGCCCATATGGGATTTCGGCACCACAGATGGAGGATTACCTAGTGCACCACTGCGCTGGCCCCAGGAGAGACTTTCAATAAGGAAATAAATCTTTTTTAAAAACTGTAGCTATGAAAATGATATTCTTTATGGAATTTATATAATCAGTTGTATGAAAGTCGTTTTGCTTGCAATTTCCATAGAGTTTTCTCTTTTGCTCTATGAATCTCACATGATGCTGTAGCTTTGAATACTCAGAAAGGAGATTTCCTTTAGCACAGTAGGGACATGTTCATGTCTGTGCTGTGGCCACCAAGGAGGAGGAAAGGAGGGAGCCTCAGAGGAGTCACCCTGGCCCCTTCCACCCCACCCTGCAGCACCTTCAAGCCTGGCTGCTCTGAGAATCACTCTCAGTAGATGGGGCCCAGGAGCAGCAGCTGGGGCAGCCCAGCCTCACACTTCTGCTTTCCTGGGGGGTTTTTGTTAGGGCTGTAGCACTGTGGTATGGGACCAGCACTAGTATAAATATAAAAGCCTAGACAGTAGTAAGTGGCAGCATCGTCACACTGCATGCCGCTGATGGTGAGAGTGAACTGTGTCCCAGATCCACTGCCGCTGAACCGGGATGGGACCCCAGATGCCAGAGTGGATGCAGAATAGATCAGTTGCTTGGGAGGCTGCCCTGGTTTCTGCTGATACCAGGCTAAGTAGTTGTTACTATTAACACTCTGACTGGCTGGCAATTGATGGTGACTGTGCCTCCCACAGCTGCAGAAACGGAGGATGGAGTCTGGGTCAGCACTCGGGCAAATGTGGCACCCGAGGAGGGAAACAGACACAGAGACCACACTCATCCTCCAGGCTGATCCAGTTCAAACCATGGCTACACAAGTTTGCCTTCAAATTCATGCTTCCACTGGGAGACATCATATCATAAAGTCTCTGAGAAACTTTCAAATACTTTAAGTGACATGGAAGACAAGATAGCGTAATGTATTCATGATTACATTGGGATTCTGGAGGAGAAAGTCACTTTCCTAGGGAACAGTGAACACTTTAAGGCTGAAGTCATTGTCTTTACGTGTTTGTCCTCTGATGCCCTCACATTGTCCCCTCACGGCAGACCACTGCATCAGGGAGATGGTCTCTGAGAGATGAGACTTCTGTCCCACACTCACCTCTGCACTGACTCAGAATAAACATGCTCAGAACAAGCAGCTGCCTGAGAGAGACCAGGACTCAGAAGGGGAAAGCAGGTGCTTAGAGGAGAGATCACACAGGAGTTCGCTCCCATGTGCAGCCAGAGTTGAGTCAAGGATACAGGAGGAAAACAGACGTGAGAGTTGCAAGGAATCTCCCTAGTTCTGAGAAACATCAAGAAAAATAACTTCCCTCCCTCCCCTGTCCAGAAATGTTCACACTTTTTTTTTAAGAAATCCGGAGAAGGGGCCAGCGCTGTGCCTCAGATGGTTAAAGCACTGGCCTGGAGTGCCAGCATCCCATATGGGTACTGGTTCTAGCCCCACCTTCTCTCTACTGATCCAGCACTCCTCTATGACCTGGGATAGTGGTAAAAGATGGCCCAAGTCCTTGGGTCCCTGCACCCATGTGGGAGAGCATCAAGAAGCTCCTGGCTCCTGTCTTCGGTTAAGCGGGGCTCCGGCGTTTGAGCCATCTGGAGAGTGAATCAGTCGATGAAAGACATCTCTCTCTCTCTCTCTCTCTCTCTCTGCCTCTGCCTCTCACTGTAAATTGACTTTCAAATAAAATAAAAAAGAAAGAATCCGGAGAGGTGGGAAGGCTGGCATCATGGCGCAGTGGGTAAAACTGCCACTTGTAAAGCCAGCAGCCTACATCAGAGACAGGTTTGAATCCCCACTGCTCCACTTCTGATTCCATTTCCTGCTAATGCTCACCCTGGGAGGCAGCAGAAAATGGCCCAAGTTCTTGGATTATTGTCCTACATGGGACACCCAGGGCAGTTCTTCTCTGGGCTTCTGCCTGGCCGGGAACTCACTGTTACAGCCACTTGTTGAGAGACCACTTAGAGAATCCCCAGCCCCCTTCCGGCTTTGCCTCTATCCAATGCTCAGTCCTACAAGTAAATAAATATGTTGAAACATGGAAAATGTTAACAGTTATAAAAATTATCTAAATTATATTTATTAATATAAGTATTCACCACAGTACAAAACACCCTGCTAAAACTGGGATCTATTATTTTTTTAAGATTTATTTCATTTATTTGAAAGAGTTACAGAGAGCGGTAGAGACAGAGAGAGAAGTCTTCCATCTGCTGGTTCACTCCCCAAATAGCTGCAATGGCCAGAGATGTACTAATCCCAATCCAGAAGCCGGGAGCTTTTTTTAGGCCTCCTACCTGGGTTCATGGACCCAGAGACTTGGGCCATCTTCTATTCCTATGCCAGCCCATTGCAGAGAGCTGGATCACAAGAGGAGCAGATGAGACTTGAGACAGCAACATATGAAATGCCGGTGCTTCATTACAGGGCTTTAACCCACTGCGCCACAGTGTCGTGGGCTCTAATATTTTTACATCCAGTGTCTGGCACTGATTCTTCCACTGACGTCTGTGTTGGCTGCTTTCATGCTATAGCAATTTGAGAAATTTAAGAAGCTTTTTCCTCACTCGGAGGACGATTTGGCCATCTGACCATTACTGAGATTACACTTAGTGTATCTTTTCAGGAGACACAGTGTGGAACTGCCCGATTCGTCCCCTCTGCCTCTGACTCTGCCTCTGCCCGAGACAGGAGGATGCACTAGGTGGACCTGGACACCCACTGCCCACATTCCCCAAGCAATGGCTGTGTCCAGGAGGAATCTCACCTCAAGCACATGGGAGCAGGAGTGAAACATATGTTTGCTTATTTGTCCTGATCACTAAAATAAAAGATCTATGAGATAAGGAGTTCTGTTCAATTTCTTTCGGTTTATTCTACGTCTACCAAAGATTGTGATACTGTCAGTCGCGTACCATTGTGTACACACAATGAAGCTACTATTGTTTCATTTTGATGAGAATTATCTACCTGATTTTGCATTGATTGAATATTGCCCTGTCAGGGATTGAAAGCTGATGCAATTTCATCATGGACCCCCGGGGGCGCCAATGCACCTCAGGTCTGGTAGTGACAGAGGGTTGGGAGAATTGAGACTCACAGCCTTGTCTAGACTCTTGAGGAACAGTGGTTTTTCTGCTCACTCCTTGTGGAATTCTTCGTTTACTGGAAGGTTAAGCTGGTGGTAATAAATTGAACGTGTGTCCAAATAAAACTTAAAGGTAAAAGAGGAGAGAGGAGGTGAGGAAGAATGGAGGACATGGTGGGAAGGGGCATTATGCTATTACAACTCTGGATGGGATATGCTGGACTTGTGCAGTGGGTAAAGGGCCACATGCGGCATCACCATCCCACATGAGCACTGGTGGGAGTCCTGGCTGCTCCACTTCCAAACCAGCTCCCTGCAAATGGCCTGGGAAAGCACCAGTGGATGGAACAAGTGTTTCAGCTCTGGCACCATGTGGGAGACCTGAGAGAAGGTCCATGTCCCAGCTCTTCCCAGGCACAGCCTCAGCAGGTGCAGCCATTGGAGGAGTGACCAGCAGATGGGAGAGAACTCTCTACATGAAACTGTGTGTGTGTGTGTGTGTGTGTAAAATACGGACTTTAAATAAGTAAATAATTTTTTTAAAAAAACTGTACATATAAAAAACTGTACATATGAAATCGGTATCCTCTTAAAATTTACTAATCACCAGTATTTAAAATATTTTCCTTGTAAGATCATTAAAATTTTCATTATACTCTATGAATCTCAAATGATGCTATAACTTCAATTACTCAGCAAGAATAATTGTTTACTTTAGCACAGTAGGGACATGGTCATGTCTGTGCTGCTGCTGCCAAGGAGGAGGACAGAAGGGAGCCTCAGAGGAGTCACCCTGGCCCCTTCCACCCGACCCTGCAGCACCTTCAAGCCTGGCTGCTCTGAGAAGCACTCTCAGCAGATGGGGCCCAGGAGCAGCAGCTGAGGCAGCCCAGCCTCACACTTCTGCTTTCCTGGGGGGTTTTTGTTAGGGCTTGTATCACGGTGGAACCAACCACTATTATAATCACCGCCTTGACAGTAGTAAGTGGCAGCATCTTCACACTGCACGCCGCTGATGGTGAGAGTGAACTCTTTCCCAGATCCACTGCCTTTGAACCGCGATGGGACCCCAGATGC
The DNA here is from genome assembly GCA_015711505.1 of Sylvilagus bachmani. NCBI lineage: Eukaryota > Metazoa > Chordata > Mammalia > Lagomorpha > Leporidae > Sylvilagus > Sylvilagus bachmani. The sequence continues at coordinate 478 of JADBBT010003290.1, read as the reverse complement.
CAGAGTGGATGCCCTGTAGATCAGGAGCTTGGGAGGCTGCCCTGGTTTCTGCTGATACCAGGATAACCAGTTACTATAAACACTCTGACTGGACTGGCACTTGATGGTGACTGTGCCTCCCACAGACACAGACGTGGAGGATGGAGTCTGGGTCACCACGACTTGGGCCAATGTGGCACCTGAGGAGGGAAACAGAAACACAGAGACCACACTCATCCTCACGTTCTAAGAGGACGCTCCTCTCCTGCAGAGACGGGCAGCCCTGGCCACACTCCCCAGGGCCGTTCCTGCTGCTGGCCTTCCTTACCTGGGAGCCAGAGCAGCAGGAGCCCCAGCAGCTGAGTGGGGGCCCTCATGTCCATGCTGGGTCCTGCCTGGCACTGCCTCCTGCATGGGGCAGGAGCAGCCTGCTCCTAAATGCCCAGAGAGGTGGGCGGTGCTCTGGGGACATGCAAATGAGCAGGGGCGGGGCAGGGCT
>JADBBT010003289.1:0-11772 GCA_015711505.1 Sylvilagus bachmani | reverse complement strand
TGAATGGAAGGGGAGAGGAAGTGGGAAAGGGGAGGGTTGTGGGTGGGAGGGAAGTTATGGGGGGGGGGAGCCATTGTAATCCATAAGCTGTACTTTGGAAATTTATATTCATTAAATAAAAGTTAAAAAAAAAAGAATTAGTGGAATTCTGTTTCTCTCTTCCTCTCCCTCTCTCCCTTTCTCTTCCTCTCCTTCTCTATTGTATTCTCCCTCTGCTTTTCAATCTCCCTCTCCCTGTAACTGCCTTTCAAATAAACAAATTTCTTTTTAAAAAAAAAAAAAGAATTCAATGTTCTCTAAAATGTACTTTTGGTTAAAAATAATATAACCAGGTAAGCATCAATTTGATTTACTGACAACTGCTAAAATGCCTGTACCCTGCCTTACTCAGCATAACTTGAGATTTGTCAATATCAAACTCCAGTTCTTGATAAGTTGTCAGCTCAGTTTAGGATCAAATATTTTACTTACTTCTCACATCAATCCACCATATTTTACACATTTATTCTGTTTATCTATTATTATTAAAATTCAGTGACTCCAAAATTGAGTGATGCCAATTTTATAAAAATGAACATTTTTTATTAAAACATAAAAACACTTATCTCACATGATAATAAATTAACAGGATTTTACTGCTGTCACATATATTGGTATGTTACAGTTTTAGCCTCTTGTGCAAGCATAAATATTACTGAGAAGACTATTTTGGGGAGTGAAATTAAATTGCAAGGGGCCTGGCATTTTAACTTAGCAGTTAAGCCACTGCTAAAGATGCCCTCATCCCTTATCACAGTGTCTGTTTCAAGTCCTGGATTACAACCCAGCTTTCTGCTAAGGTAGCAGGTGATGGCTCAAGTTCATGGGTCCCAGCACCCATGTGAGAGGCCCAGATTGATTTTCTGGCTCTTGGCTATTGTGGGCAGTTAGGGAGTGAATCAGCAAATGGCAAATCTCTGTCTATCTTTCTCTCTATACTGTCTTTCCCACTGTCCTTATGCCTTTCAAATAAAAATTAAAACAAACAAATGAAAACTTTAAAAGATTATACTGAACAATATGTTAAATGCATGAATTTAGTTGACCCTACTTTCGATTAGCTTTCTTTGCAAACCTTTCAACAATGGGTACTTCTTACCTGTCATTGTTCCACTGTATTGGATATTAAAATCATTGCTTGTTTCAGGAAGCTGACTTCAACACCATGATTCAGCTTTGAGAAGTCTTGGTCTAGCATTCTATTTCAGGACACTGAAGTCACATCTAGGACCTAGTATACAGACTCTTGGGTGTTCCTGATCCATCACCCTGTTAAATACAGATTTTATTCAGCTGTATAATGCCCTCTGCTTTGTTCTCATGGAAAAAAAAAAAAGAAATATGGATAATACATCATACCACATTAGTTATCAAAAGGCAGAATATCCCAGCTCTAAAATAAAAGGGAGAGAATTTAGAATATTATTTTAAAAGTTTTAAAAATGTAGATGATTCATCATTATTTTTTCTATCCTAAAACTGAATAAAATGGTTGGTGGCTTACTGCTACAAAAAGAAATATTCTAAGTACATCAGCTACAATGCCAGATCATGTACAGTTGTGTTGTTTGTGTCGATAAATGAAATAATACAAGCATCATTGTTATAAAAATATATTATGAAGTAGTAAATAACTCTTAGTAGCTTTCAAAACAAAACAATGTTCACATAGTTCTCTTTGAGTTAGTGCATATTAAATCTTTACAAACATATTTCATTTATATATAAAATAATGTTATGTTCTAGACTCCAAATGTTTATAAATAAACTCTCGAATGTTTGTTGAGATATTCCCAAGTTGTGCTTCACATGGAAATTCTTTTCTTTGGAGATTCACTGCCCTAGAGTCAACGGCCAGTCACTGTGCAACGAAAACTGTCTTCTGAAATTTTTTCAACAACCATTTCAGAATATGGTTCTCCCTTTGTGAAGAATTATAAACTTATCTTGGATTTAGCTTTTGCTTTTTTAAAATATTTATTTTCATTTTATTTGACAGGAAGAAAGACAGAGAGGCATCTTCCTTTGAGGTTCATTCTCCGAATGTCTGTAATATCCAGTGCTGGGTCAGGCTGATATCAGGAGCCTAGAACTTCCTCTGGGTCTCTAAGGTCGGTGGAAGGGACTAAAGTACTTGAGCCATGATCTGCTGCTTCCCAGGATGTATGTTAACAGAAAGCTGGATTGTACATAGTGTAGACAGGACTCAAACCAAGCCCTATGATATGGAATGTGAGTGTGCCAAGTTATGACAATCCACTGTGCCAAATGCCTTCTCCTATCCTTTGCTTCTAATCCTGAGTCATATCTCTGGTGTTTCCTGAGAAATGAAGTCAGCTACATGTAATGTCAACTTTGGATAAATGGAAGGCACTCCCCGGACTGAATATTTGTAACATTTTTAGATAATACCATCATAAATATTTTAATGAAACCAATAGGCAGAAGTATACAGACCAAGTAGACTTCCAGCTGCCCAAAAATTATTAAGATGCATCTCATCCTAGTCCTGGCTGGGGTGCCGGATTCTGTCCCGGTTGCTCCTCTTCCAGTCCAGCTCTCTGCTGTGGCCTGGGAGTGCAGTGAAGGATGGCCCAAGTGCTTGGGCCGTGCACCCAAATGGGAGACCAGGAGGAAGCCCCTGGCTCCTGGATTTGGATAAGTCCAGCGCGCCAGCCGTAGCGGTCATTTGGGGGGTGAACCAGTAGAAGGAAGACCTTTCTCTCTCTCTCTCTCTCTCTCTCTCTCTCTCTCTCTCTCTCTCTCTCTCACTGTCTAACTCTGTCTGTCAAAAATAAATAAATAAATAAAATAAAATAAAATAAAATAAAATAAAATAAAAAAGATGTATCTCATCAACTCAGCTGTCAGTAAATACTCTTTTCTTTGCTCTTCTTTACTAACCTCTTCTTTCTCTACTTCCCCTTAACTTCATTTTGTTCCTGAAATGAGAGCCTGGAAAATTCACATCTAGTTTTCTGCTTAAACTTCTGGCATATTCTCCAGGTATTTCAAGAAACCAGTGGTATTCTGTTGTCACACTTTAGCTATGGCAAAAACTACAAATGAAGCTTTCATCTGAAATGCTTCACGCAGAGCATGACCGACTGCCCCTTTCTGTAGGACACTGTCCTTCCACTCATAATCATTTATGTGCAGACTTATTTTTATGTCAATTCCTTGATTGGATTATCATCAATTTCACACCAAGGGTCATAAGGGCACAAGAAACCTTTAGCCACAGTCCCCTTTTGTAATAGAGTCTGTACCTCTTCAGACTGCTGAAACAGGATAAAAAGATTTGCTTTTCATCATAGGACAAATTAAATTTTAATTGCCTGTTAAAACACAAATGTCAAAAGCAAATCTTAAAGGCAGGGTTGTAGTCCTCTCATACATCATGTTTTAGTCCCATTTGCATGCAAATTAATTCTTTTCTTCATTTTAAATGTGTATCGTCACATTAAATGTTAAAGCTGTATCTTGAAACATTACATGATTATACCTTAATATAAATAAATATATATCACAATCATATGTAGAAAAGATAAATAATCAATTTCTTATTTTATAAACTAAAACTCCTTTAATATTTGTATGAGGAAAACACCAGATAATCATCTCCAGTAAAGGTACTTCTTTTGAATGAAAAAATAGGCTATCATATGTTCTATATTAATTTTGATTTTTTTGTTCTTGAGATATTACTGAGATTTAAAATGAATCAATATGCTGCTTATGTACCTTACTTGCAGCTTCTATTAATATGTCCTTATTTTGTAAATGATACTAAGGTTTTGTTTTGATAAGTATGGCAATAAGTTGTGTTCTATAGGTGTGGTTTGGAATGAGTCGAGTGTGAAAAGTAAAAGATATATTCTTAAAATCCGACCAGTGCTATGTGAACATAATGATTTAATTCATTCAATTATTATTCAAATATGGCATGTAATTGTGAAACTTATGGAACTATGAAAGTGGAAATTTATAATGATGCAGGCTTAATTTCATTAATTTAATGCATAAAGCACATATTACACAGAGACAGACGTCAAATTAAAAACTCTCAGACACTAATTAGCTTTAGAAATCTCTTATGTCTAATTGATATGGCTGTCATAATTAATTTAAATAGTGATTTAAAACTGGTTATGATGCAGAAAAATACCTCATTAATAATCTATAGAGAGAATCAACATAAGATACACACATGTGTACCTTGTATGTATGTCTAAATATTTTTATATATATATATATATATATTCTTCTATATATCCAATGGCTCACATAAGAAATAAAGTTCAAAAGTCTTAATATCTATGAGGAAACTGTCATGTTTAAAAGTCTCATGATTAATTTGGCTTTTTAAAATTGATAGAATATTTAGAACATTTATTTTAATCACTAGTTCTGAATCTCTCTATCAAAATTATTCATGTGAAATATTTGAGTGATTGAAGAGTCTTTCATGCAATTCTAATTTCAACAGAGATTTTAGTAACAGGCTTATGTGACAGATATAAATATAGATAGATGAAAGGTAGGTCAATAGATAAAAGGCAGACAGATAGATATAATCTTGGAAAAAGATGTGCAGTTTAGTAAAGGAAAGCTATAAATCTATGCATGAGTTCCGGTCATGTAGAATTAGTTTTTTTTTTTTAAAAAAACATAAAGGGGTCTGGCATTGTGGCACAGCAGATAAAGGCACCTCCTGTGACACTGGCATCCCAAATGGGCACCGGTTTGAGATTCAGTTGCTCCACTTCTGATCCAGCTCTTTGTTAATGTGGCTGGAAAGGCACTGGAGGATGGCCCAAATGGTTGCAACCCTGCATCCACATGGGAGATCCAGAGAAGCTTGACTTCAGCCTGGCCCAGCCCTGTTGTGATCATTTGGGGAGTGAACCAGTGGATGAAAGATATCTCTCTCTCTTCCTCTCCTCTCTCTAAACTCTGCCTTTCAAATAAATTTTTAAAAAGCCTTTAAAATTAATTACTCATCTGTAAACCTAGAAGGACAGAGAGGAAAAGACACACAGAAAGATCTTAAATAGTAGCTCACTCCCCACAATGGTTAAGACTAGGTCAGGCCAAAGCCCAGATCCAGGAACCCCATCTGGGTCTCCCACATGCATGGTAGGGACCCAGGTACTTTGAGCATCTCCTGCTGCCTTCTGAGGTGCATTAGCAGGAAACTGGATCAGCAGCAGAGCAGCCAGAACTGAAAAAAGAACTAAAATATAGGATGCTGCATTGTAAGTAGCAAATTAAGCCACCATGTTCAATCAGCCCCAAGTAATTTCTGATTGTCTCGATTTCCACATCTATAAAACTGCTGTAAAATTTCCACACCATGGATTCTTGTGCTGATTTTTTTAAAATGAAATTACTATATGAAAGCAAATAAGCATAATAACTTACATCAAACAATGATGATTAGTAAACATTAGGTATTAGATTTTTATTATGCATTTCAATGGTAATACTAAAGACTAAAATTTATTTGCTACAAACGCCATAGGAGGACAAACCACTAATTCACACCAATGGTTTTAAGAGATTTATTTAGCTGTTTAAACCAGCATCATCAACATCAGGACACTTGCTCCATTTAGTATGTTCAAATCAGGTAACAGAAGTTCTTGGGCTGATATTTTATTAAAAAGAATTAGTAAGCCAAAAAGACAAGTCCAGAAATATTACCCCAATGATATATTAGGCAGCTCTTGTGAAATAACAGAACTCACTTCAAGGAAAACTTCTGTGGGGCAGATCTGCAGTGGTGTCACTCCAATCTTTTAAGATGTTATACTTATCAATACAGAAATATTGTGGAAATTGTATTAAAGTAAATAAACAATTCGTTTTCTGTTGTACTGTGTCTAATCCCTTCATGCTCACAGATGCCCCTTTTCTCCATAAATTTGATAAATAAATAAGCAGGAAATCAAGTATGCAAATGAATCATTATTATAAGGATAAGAATTGAAACTCTTTTAGGCTTCCTGATAGCCAGCTTTGATTTGCAATTTAATTCCTTAAGCAAAGAATTCTCATTAAAGAAAGAAATTAAACAAATGATTCTCTACATTTCTTCTCATCCACAAGAAAACAAAGGTTGAAATTTTTCAATTTTCTAGGATAAAAACTAAGCATGTCATCCTTTTGTAAGTTTTTAAGCAGTGATAAACTCCTAAGTGTATCTAGTATTGTCACAAAGCTTGGTGTACATGCACACACACAGAGAAAACCAAAAGAAAATACTTTTCTCAATTTTTTTCCATATTCAGAAGGTGAAACTTTTAATTTTATTTTCTGGAAAGTTTGCAGTAACCAATGAGATACATTTTAACAAAAGGAAACAAAAAACAATATAATGTGTGTGTGTGTGTGTGTGTGTGTGTGTGCGTATGTGTCCCTTTAATTCTGCCATTTGACCCTATCTACCAGAATTTTTCATGTTTTTTTTTTCAAGAAATTAGCAACTGCATGCAAATATACATTTTGAAAGTGGCCTTCCAGTGGTGAATTTGATAATTGTATGAAAATGAAGAGTTTTAATAAGCTGTGGCAACATAATAAACTGTCACAGAGGACTAATTATCACTTAAGGAACTCACAATAGCTGTCATCTTTTCATACTGAGAATGCAAACCCTAAACAACCATACAAAAAGGCAAAACAATCAACTTCTACAGAAGCATGCAAAAGAGCTATTTTCTGCCTTGCTAGGAGTAATAAAAGAACTAAATGTGAATAGTCATTCATCATGCAAATGAATGGAGTCATTTGTTAGATTTGTATTTCATGGAACTGAAAGACATTCAAAAATCGCTTTATTAAAATTTGGAACAAAGTTTCCTTTTTCTTATTTTTAAATTTTCTCAGCAAAATGAAGTTTGCTCCTTTCTAAAACATCTCTGTGGTCATTCAAGTTCCCTTGAAAACATCATGATTCCTTTTAAAAACTTTGTTTCTTCTAACACTACTAGATTTTGTTTCTTGGAAAATCTGTCAGTTAAAAATGTCAGAGTATATGTAAATAGGTGATAGGATTATAACTGTAAAACAGAGAACTGAAGACTTGAATGTATCTATTAAGTATTCCTGCATAGATAGGCTTCATCAAAACAGAAGTCAAAATCATTATTCACCTCACCTATTCTCAACTGAAACACATAACCTTTCAGATTTGAGATTTGTGCTTTGGCTTTCCCTGTTCCTCGATATCACTCCTCAAGAAACCAAGAAATAAATGCTCTACTTCCAGTGAGGCTTTGAAAGCCTAAAAGATGTAATCTGCTTAATACCTACAAGACAAATCCAGAAAATATAAAAATCAACATTATAAATAGACAAATAATACCATGGCCATTTATTGTCAGAGAAAAGAGATACCAGATCAGGTTGTAGCCAGGTAGAGAAGAAAATCTGTCACATAGAAGGAAGAGTAGGTGGCCACTGTCCTCACAACTCTCCCCACAACTACACACCTCTTCCCCTCCAGCTGAAGATTCTTTCAGTGAATTTAAAGGGCCAGTATTCTTCGTTCTTCATTTTTCTCTTTTTCCACTTTTGGGAGCCAAGCAAATTGACTGCATGGATGGAACATTTAGAGAGTGACCATGCATACTCAGGGAAAGGCACAGACTCAGTGAAGCCTGGCGATAGGAAGTTTAGATCCCGACTGAAACTTCACACAAGAGACATTTATAACAGTCAAAAATAAAATAAAGGGACCAGCTGCAGTAGGTTAAGCCTCTGCCTGTGACGCCAGGATCCCATGTGGGTGCTGCTGTAATTCCCAGATGCTCCACTAGCAGATGGCCAAGTCTTTGGGCCCCTGCACCCTGGAAGAAGCTCCAGGCTTTGGATCGGCCCAGCTCCAGCATTTGCAGCCACTTGGGGCGTGAATCAGTGGATGGGAGACCTTTCTCGTTGTCTCTGCCGCTTTCTCTGCAATTCCATCTCTCAAATAAATAAATAAATGTTTAAATAAAATAAAATAACAACTATCCTGGGGGAAAAGGAGAGTATGATTTTCAGAGTTACCACAATGTTTGATTCAAAAGTTTGGCTTTCATCAAAAGTCACACAGAAACAAGAAAAATACTGCCCATTAAAAACAATATAGCAGTTAACAAGAAATTAACCTTGAAAAGACTTGATGACAAGTCTACTGGCAAAAACTTAGCAAATTTGTTAAATAAGCAAATTTAAAAAAAAGTGACAGAAATCAAGAAAATGATATATGAAAAAAATGGAAATATCACTAAAGATATAGAGTCAGAAAAAAATTAAAAATACTGGACAAATAAAATAACTGAAGTGGAAAATCCACTGGAAGGACTCAGAGATTTGAGTAAGCAAATAATCAGCAAGCTTGAAGATAAGAGAGAGGAAAGTATTGAAACTGAGAACGGACAGACAAAACATTGAAGAAAAGTTAATGGAATTTTGGGGACTGGTGGGATACTTTCAAGTGAATGAACATGCATATGATTATGGGAGACCAAAAAGGTCAAAAGAGAGAGATAGGAGCAGCATGTAATAAAACATTCCATGACTTCATGAATACATGGTTACTGCCAGTACAGGAACAGAAAAACATAAAAATGCTTGAAGAATATTGAAAGAACATAGTACTCAACTTGAAAGAGTTTCTAACAAATAAATCTGGGACAATTGGAAGAATAAAATAAAAAAATAATACGCTATCACCAATAGAATAAAATATGACCAATTAATCAATAATCAATCTTACTGTAGAAATTCCAATAAATAAATAAACAAGTGTAATGAAAAGAACACCATTAGTGAATATACAAGTAATTGCTGTTGCATATAGTCATCTAAAATAGTTGAAATTAATGAAATTATGATGAGAAATAAAATCCTTTTATTCTAACAAAATACTTAATGACAAATGTAAAATAGTGACATTAAAACAGAGGGGAAAAAAGGGATTCGAGTTGGTATTATCAATAGTAAAAGACTTCTGGCAAAATTCAAATAAGATCTGTAGGTTAGATAGTAATATTATATCAACATTAATTCTGTATTTTGGTAATTGTATTTTGATTAAATAGTATTGTTAGATAATATCTGAGGAAACTACATCAGAGTATACAAGGAGTATGTATTTCTGCAATCTTTCTGTAAGTTTGGAATCATTTAACTTTAAGAAAGATGTGAACCTGTTATCCACTATGAGACATACATTATATCATATGCTGAATATGGTGAGGCAGGCCTAAGAAAAGCATCTAATAATTTTTGCAAAACAAACAATTCTTAATTTTATTTAGGGACCTATAATGATATTATCATTCAGGCTAAATCACAAATTAATGAGATGAAATCATTGGTCATTTGAAGGGTTACATCCCAAGAAAGAACAAAAGGATGTAATTTAAAAATCTCCACCACTGACATTACACAGTGATTTCTCTAATTATTAATCTTGTGATTTGGAACAAACATCTTAATTAGGTTAAGCCTCAGTTTCCATTTTTGCAACATGAGGCCTATCATTGTACTTACTGTAGAGAATAGTTCAGCAATTATTGAGATGATTATGAGAGATACAGAAAAAATATGCTTGGCATATAATAAGTACTAAATATAGTACTAATAAGTACTAAATATTTATTAATTTATGATGATGTATGTATAAAATCAAGAGAAGGAAGCTATTATGTGGTTATATGTGATTTTGTGTCACTGTTTCTAAATATATATTTTTGTGTATTGCCAGCAATCTTCCTGGGGATGTCAATTAGGTATTAAGGAGAAATACAAAAACACATTTGTATTTGCATATTACTATAAAACAAGTGGCCAAAAACCATGTAAACAGAGTCAGCTGCAGTAGGCATAACAAGGGAATCTGTCTCTCCACAATGGTTGTGTTTAGCACTGCAAATGATTTTCCAGATGATACTTGTGGTGAATCACTGTGGTTAATGGTAGTGACACAAGGTAGAGATGTTTTCATTTTTGTTCCAGTACATATCTTCCAATAAATACACATTTTATTAGATACACATGTATTTTGTTAGCAAATTATGTATTTTGCTAGCAAAATACTGAGAATGGTAATAGTTTAATCTTATTTTTTAAGTCCAACTACTTCTCTAGGAAGCCATGCATTGAGTTTATTATTCAGTCATGACCTGAAATAAGATACAAAAGTCTGTTTCATTTTGTAATTTTTTTTTCAAATTGACAGATGATCTGAGGCTTGAATAGAGAATATAATGGTAACATATCCAGGTCCCAAAGGCTGGGATTGTATGTCTCAATTAATAAGGTAAAATTCAGAAAGGCAAGCAAACTTTTCTTGAACTTTAGACCAATGAAAAAAGCATGTGGATGAACATACTTTGTGTATTACCTAGCCATTATGCATTGATCATCCAAACATATATTAAGGTATTATTAAATCGTAAACTCTGAATTCTGGTACAGAATTTTGAGACAAATGGATCTTGTTCTGAAGCTATTCCTACATTTAATAAAACACTAAGTTCTAAAAATTAATAATCTAATCCACTGAGACCTTAAAGGATATTAATATATTGGGGGAAAACTTTAGAATTAGTTTCCTTTATTTATAAGAAAAATTTAACAGGGGGATTTGAGTAAGAATCAAGTGAAGTTCCTAATTATATTGGAATTCATTGGCAACACACACACACACAGACACCCCACTACATATTTGGATTTCTCTTTCAAATTAAGTGAGAGGTTGGTTGAGGATGTTGATAATAATCTTGCTTCAAATTTCTGAACAAACAGAATTGCATTCATAAGTTGTATGCCATAGATATGCAGCATGTATCAAAATTCCAGGGCTGCTCTCTGGTGGCTTTCTTACTGGGGAGAGTTTGACAGACTGCATTGTTACAGTTGTCATGATATACACAAGAAATACTCTGTGCAGGATCATTGGGGGTCATGGCATTTGTAATCTTCAAAAGAGGCAAGAAGGAAGAAATCTCACGTTTAGAAAATTGTCAGAGAAAGGCAGCACTGAGAATATTGCCTAGGAGAATATAGAGCATTAGAAAATTTTGAGAACAATAGAAAACATGTAATTAACTAATGAACCACAAAAAAGGAAACCTGTTGAAGTGAAAGGGACACTATGAGAAACAGTGACTTGATCAGCCCTTGTCCTGACTGTTGATGAACAATTTAATACATTATCCCTTTTAGTATTTTTTTTGTTCTAGTTAATACTATTGGTTGAACTCTGTAATTAACACACATTTATTCTTAGGTGTTGAAATTTAACTAAAAAGTGATCCCTGTTAAATATAAGAGTGGAAATAAGAGAGGGAAGAGATGTACAATTTGGGACATGCTCAAGCTGACTTGCCTCAACCGGTAGCGTTAGAAACATACCAGGGGATTCCAATACAATCACATCAAGGTGGCATGTTCCAATGCCATCTCACTAGTCCAAGTGATCAATTTCAGTTCACAATTGATCACACTGATAGGACTAAGAGTCAAAAGGATCACACAAACAAGACTAGTGTCTGCTAATACTAACTGATAGAACCAAAAAGGGAGAGAACCATCCAACAAGGGAAGTGGGATACACAGCAGACTCATAGAATGGCAGATGTCCTAAACAGCACTCTGGCCTCAGAATCAGCCCTTAAGGCATTCAGATCTGGCTGAAGAGCCCATGAGAGTATTTTAGGCATGGAAAGCCAACAC
>JADBBT010003288.1:0-11773 GCA_015711505.1 Sylvilagus bachmani | reverse complement strand
TTTACGTAATATGTACTAAACTGATCTTCTGTGTATAAAGAGAATTGAAAATGAATCTTGATGTGAATGGAAGGGGAGAGGGAGCGGGAAAGGGGAGGGTAGCGGGAGGGAGGGAAGTTGTGGGGGGGGAGCCATTGTAATCCATAAGCTGTACTTTGGAAATTTATATTCTTTAAATAAAAGCTTTATATATATAAAAAAGTTTTAAAGAGATCAAATAGATAGGATTAATTACTAAAGTGATCATATATATAGAATTAATTTTTTTATCTGACAGGTAGAGTTATAAACAGTGAGAGGAAGAGACAGAAAGATCTTCCTTCTGTTGGTTCACCCTCAAAAAGCCACTACGGCTGGCACAGCTCTGAAGCCAGGAGCCAGGTGCTTTTTCCTGGTCTCCCATGCGGCTGCAGGGGCCCATTCACTTGGGCCATCCTCCACTGCCCTCCCGGGCCACAAGAGAGCTGGACTGGAAGAGGAGCCACTGGGACTAGAACCTGGCACCCATATGGGATGTCAGCACTGCAGGCAGAGTATTAACCAAGTGAGCCATGGTGCAGGCCCTAGGATTAAATATTAAATGGTTGTATAGATGGAACTAAGTTTAAAGTGATCATATAAATAGGATTAAGTGTTTACCACTAATAATAAATAGGATTAGAGAGGAGTGAATACTCCAACACGTGAAGCAGTCCATACAGCAGACTCACAGAGTGGCATTGCTTTAAGCAACACTCGGTGACCTCAGAATCAGCCCTAAAGGCATTCTGGTCTGGCTGAAAAGCCCAGGAGAACATTTAAGGCCTGGAAAGCCAGGACCCTCTTGCAAAAAATGGTCCTGCTTGGAGAACCTCCCTGGGTGAGACCCAAGTCGAAAGAAGTGGTCATCAAAGAAGGATGTACTTTTCTCTGAAGAGGGAGAGAACGTGCACTTTGCTTATGGCCTTGGCTAAATACTTAACGGAGTTTGTGGATTCGAAAGGCTTCCATAGCCTAGACAGCTCATGTCAAGAGCCTCAGGTGATCACTGACATCATACATAAGAGTGTTAATTATTAAATTAACAACAGGAGTCACTCTATACTAACTTCCCATGCAGGAGCTCTGTCCTGAAAGAGTTACAGTATTAGAATTAATGGTAAAACTTGATTCCAAAGATTTAGCCCATTCTTACATATCATAAGGTTTAGTTATATCTATGTCAAACTTCGTTGCCTGTATTCTTAGGTGTTCTTTTAAAGTTAATTGTCTCAAACAGGAACTCTTGGATCCATGTCTCTTTGTGATATTCCTTTCTCTTACATTTTTTTTTTTTTTATTTTTGACAGGCAGAGTGGACAGTGAGAGAGAGAGAGAGAAAGGTCTTCCTTTGCCGTTGGTTCACCCTCCAATGGCCGCCGCGGACGGCGCGCTGCGGCCGGCGCACCGCGCTCATCTGATGGCAGGAGCCAGGTGCCAGGTGCTTTTCCTAGTCTCCCCATGGGGTGCAGGGCCCAAGCACCTGGGCCATCCTCCACTGCACTCCTGGGCCACAGCAGAGGGCTGGCCTGGAAGAGGGGCAACCGGGACAGAATCTGGTGCCCCGACGGGGACTAGAACCTGGTGTGCCGGCGCCGCAAGGCGGAGGATTAGCCTGTTGAGCCACGGCGCCGGCCCTTTCTCTTACATTTTAACATAAGGTCAAATGCAAAGTACAGAATGGTTAAAAGCCTCAGAACGACTAATGAAGACAGTTGTTTCTATGCATCTTATTGTGTGCTGAACCCTTGCCTAAGGGATAATTTCTTCTGCATCCCACTAAACCCAAAATCTGGGATAGTGAGGATACAGAACTTCCCAAAGCTCAAGTTTCTAAACAAGAGGTAGATTTCCTGGGATATTTCCAGGATATGGTCTAACTGTGCTCTCTCAGTCAAGGGAAAGAAAGCTAGTCTGTATAAAAAGGCAACCAAGGATATTTCTGGGAACAGCAGAATTCTGTGGAATTTGGATTCCAAGCTTTTGTATAAAGTTTTAAAAGGCCCTGATGCAGACATTGCTGGACAGGGGAGCTACAAAAGTTGCTCCAAAGAATTAAGGAGCTTCTAACAGAAGTTCCAGCATTGGGAATCACTGATGACAGGATTCTAGGGAATATGGATTGCAGGATTTAGATTCCAAGCCTTTGAGGCTTTAAAAGGCCCTAATACAGACACACTGTACTGGACAGGGCAGCTACAGAGGTATTCCAATTAATTAAAGAGCTTTTAACAGAATCTCCCAACTTTAGGGTTTCCTGAGCAAGCCACTCATAGAAAGATCCTCTTCAGATCAGTTGCAGTTTAAATGGAACTGTTACCAGTGAATGACAGAATGGCCTTACCAGGTGTTAATGAGTATGACTACCTCAGTGAAATTAGAATTAATCTTCCACCTCTTAAGTCTTCACAGGTGAATTCAAAAGACATGCCTGATTATTCCTGCAAGCCAGTCAGAGATCTTAAGTACTTCTTCAAAAGCAAAAAAGATAAGTAAAGCTTTTACATTCCTCATATCAAGACTGCTGCACCTTAATGCAGATATGTTGTGCCTGCTTCCTCTTTTGATTCTATCTGGGAACTGTTATTGACCATAAAAATCCTAATGGGTTCTTCTATTATAATTCTCTATGCTCAAGCTAAATGGGTTTATAATCTACACAAGGGTAACCTTTCCATCTTAAAGGGTACACCAGTCACAGTTGGTTTTGTTCCAGTTTTGCTTATGCTAATTAACAAACATATGTTTCAGAATTCAACAACTTCTGGGATTAACTGACCATGCAAAAGACACAACCATTGATGGTGACCCAAACTGCTCCAGCTCATAAAATGAATTTGTTAGATGAGATGAGATGTTAGATAGGACAGGCAGGGCCTGCACTAAGCCCCTCATAAGCAGGAAGCAGCTATAGAAGATATGATGATTCTATGCCCTTCAACATCCCTTAGGATTAAGGGAATGGAATCTCTGAGGGGAGAATGGTGTAGGCAGGCAGACAGGATAAAATTCAATTAGATTTCTGAGCTGGAAGACCATGCTTTCCCCACACCCCTGTGTGATCTCATCCTCCTTCTTGGCCCCACGTATTTGCCCACCTACCAATCAGGCTACGTGACCACACCACTTTGGAAGTGGAACATGGTGGGCCTGGCCCTTATCTCCTTGCCCTGGATTCCCTTGACCTGTGCCTTTGAGGAGTGTGGGCTCTGGGGTGCGTGGCCTTTGGGCCAACCGCTGTCCTCACCTTCACTTAGTCGTGCTAACCTTCTTATGGCTGTTCGTAACCAAACACTCGCTGCACATGGCTCTTTGCCTGCTCTCTGCTTGGTATGGACTCAAACTAAATTTCCAGATTTTTCTTCCTTCTTTAGATTAAAGCTTTCATTCACCTATGCATTCCTCTCACTAAATAAAAAGCTTAAAAAAATAAAAGAGATCTGATAGAAGTTAGAGAGATTCAAATAGTTTGGACTCAATATTTCATTATTGATTATGAAGTTAATAGGGAAAATGAAGAGAAGTGCCTTAAGATTCTTAGAAGGTTTTCTGTCTCACAATTATCTAGGAATTAGGAACTTAGTCCTACAGCTGCACAGCAGTGGGCTTGGATCAACAATAATGAGCTTTGAAGTAAATTCAGCCCCAGAGCTTCCAAAAAGGAACACAGTCCTACTAACACCTTGATTTTACCCTTATGAAGCTCTGAACAGGAAAAAAAAAAAGGCAACTCTATGCTGCTACTTCCTACCTAAAGGACTGTAAGGTAGTAAAGGTGTATTATTTAAGCCACACAGTTTGTGAAAATTTTTATAGAAATAATAGGAAAGTAACTTTAAGGCCTCTTTATAATAAATTCCTGAAGTTTAATTTCTGTTTTGGTAATATGCCAACCTAAATAAAATGAGAAGTACACCAATCTAAAGAAAGCATTTAGCACTACTAATGATACGTACTATAGTTTCTCATTAACTAAACTGTGAGCAATTAATATTTCTACTTCATCATTTTGATCAAGTTGTACAAATCATAAATATGAACATAGACTGACTACAAAACTAACACAAATTAACACATCCAAAAGGAACAACTAAGGATGTTATTAAGAGATGTTTAATGATGCTATCTCTGTTTCTGGTAAAGGAGGATTTCTCTTCCAACCAGGAAGCTATCCTCCCTGCCAAAAGAAGTAAAAGAAGACATATTCAACATTGTAAACTAAGTGATTGATAGTATACATGGTAACTGCAGAATTGAGATGGTAACCAGGAATATAGTTACATGAACAAAGGAAAAATCATTTCCTACCAATAAGCAAATAATGTTGGGAAATGTGATAGGTTCAGCACCACAATCTTTTTGCTTAGCAGATATACAAAGTGTGATAAAAAAAATACTACCTTCTAAAAAAAACATGAAAAATTAAACAAACTTCAGTTAGGCATAGTTTCAATGTTTCCCTAAATATAGAATACATAAAATAGTCTTAGAAATAGCTGCATTCTTTAAAGACTACATATGTTTCTTATATATAGTCTATAGGAAATAAAAATATGCAATGACAGTTACAAAATAATGGTTCAGTTTTTTTAAAATACTCTAATTTTGATCATAAAATTATAAATTAAGGAATCTCTTAAATGTTGTTACATTGTAATACCAAGCCCAGGGAAGCCCACTTATGAATTTAACCCAGATTTTTGTACACACTTCTACACAATCTTTTTCTGTTAAGCCTTGTTTTAGCTTTTTGTTGTACCAAATGTTTAGAAGTCTGAAAATACTTTCCTATGTTAGTGCATCTATTTCAATTTTATGGTTCTTTTTTAATAGTTTCAAAATTCTAGTGTTTCCATTTAAAGAGAAATGCTTACAATTTTATGCTTGTTAAAAACAATGCGATTTTAGAAAACTATGTGGTCACAATTTTATATTAATTACTTTTCAATGTTTACAAAATGTTGATGGGAGGTCTTATGGAGATATATATTAAAATTTTAGAATGTTATTGAGGGGCAGGCACCATGGTTCACTTGGTTAATCCTCTGCCTGTGGCGCCGGCATCCCATATGGGTGCTGGGTTGCCCCTCTTCCAGTCCAGCTCTCTGCTATGGCCCGGGAGGGCAGTGGAGGATGGCCCAAGTTCTTGGGCCCCTGCACCCCCATGGGAGACCAGGAGGAAGCACCTGGCTCCTGGCTTCTGATTGGAGCAGCGTGCTAGCCATAGCAGCCATTTGGGGAGTGAACCAACGGAAGGAGGACCTTTCTCTCTGTCTCTCACTGTCTAACTCTATCTGTCAAATAAATAAATAAATAAAAAGAAAGAATGTTATTGAGTTAACATACTTCTATCATCAGAAATATCTACAAAATTTCAGCTTGGAGTAAAAAAATTGAGCTACAAAGATCAGACAATACAATGACCATTATTAAATGCTGTAACTTTCAAAAGACCACTTCAAGTTAATTTATTTGTGGGCCAATGGACGAATATACATTGAATTTCTTATAGCATGAAAGAATAAATTGCAAAGCCTGTTGCATCTGTGTTCTCATGTGGTAGATGGTAGACAATGAAGGAACTCTCTAGAGTCGCCTATATATGGCACTAATCTCATTCATTAGGAGTCTGTCCTAATGATCCCCCAAAGGCCTCACCTCCTAATATCATCAAATTTAGTAAGTAGGATTGTAAGATATGAATATCAAGGAAACACAAGCATTCAATCTCTAGTAAATGTATTTCATACTGTTAATATGTGTCGTATATTTTGTCTCCACTATATTTTCTTTCTAATGTTTATTTTTATTCTTATTACAAACAGATCTTTCCCTCCTCGTGACTTTATACACGTAATATTTCAAAGGTGATTTGACTATTTGCTTAAGTGTGATCACATTTTATTCTATGTTAATAAATTCAATGAAATTTATACCTGGTAGCCCCGTGTTATGCCATAGTGGGTTAAATTGCAGCCGTATGTACTCCATATGGGCACTGGATCAAGTCCTGCATAGTTCACTTCCAATACAGTTTACTGCTAACGGCCTGAGAAGGGCAGTGGAGGATGATTAAATGCTCTTGGCTTGTGACTTTTGACTATCACCTCGCCCAGCCTCAGCCATTGAGACTATCCAGGGAGTGAACCAGTCCAGTAGATAGAAGCATTCTCTCTGTCTCTATCTCTACCTCTCTCTATATATCTCTGACTTTCAAAAAAAGAAATAATTAAAATTTTATACCTGAGCATCACCTCTCCACTATCCATACCATGATTTTTCCTTTTTTTTTTTTTAAGATTTTGTTTATTTTATTTGACAGGTAGCGTTATAGACAGTGAGAGGGAGAGACAGAGAGAGAAGTCCTCTTTCCATTGCTTCACTCCCCAAATGGCCACAATGGCCAGAGCTGCACCGATCCAAAGCCAGGAGCCAGGTGCTTCTTCCTGGCCTCCCGTATGGGTGCAGGGGCCCAAGCACTTGGACCATCTTCTAATGCTGGATTTGAAGAGGGGCAACTGGGACTAGAACTGGCTCCCATATGGGATGCCAGCACTGCAGGCAGAGGATTAACCTACTGTGCCACAGCGCAGGCCCCACCATGATTTTTCTGATACATTTTTCCTAATGAGAAATATCAAGTGTTCAATTCAATTAAAGTAATTTTGAATTCTTTATTGCTGCATAATTATTTCATCAATATTTTTAAAAATTAATTTAGAAAAGTATGTTAAATTTTACATACAAAGATTTATTATGATTTGTAATTCTGATGATGTAATCATATGGGATTTCCACTATGCAAATTTTGGACTAGGAACAGATTTTGGATTTCCATTGACTATAAAACAATTACATTTAAAAAAAATTATTGATATTTTCCATTTTATTTTTAGCAATTTTGATCATCAACAATTAAGCCACTACCTATATTTCAGCTTTAATTCATTTCACTTGAGGAGGTTTTTTCAGAGAAATTTTCATCCTTAGTAATAGATAAATCCAATATTTTTTCTGAATTAGTCTTCCATTAAGAGCAGTTTCATTTTTCTCATATGAAAATAAGTTAATTTTCTTACTTTGGCTAAAAGTTTTTAGTAGTCTTATTGTCTTGTCTCCCATTCAATGTCATTGATAATGTAATAAAGCGCTTTATAGAGAATTCTGTTCCTTATTTTCAGAACTATAGTGTGAAGACAATATTTTTGTGCTAGTCATGTTTGCTTTAGGTTTACCATCTTGGAATGTCACTGCCAGCTGGCTGTCACATGTTGATGGCAAAGTTCCTGTGTGACAACTGACAGTTCAGGAAAAATCACTGAAAATTCTTTACACAGATAAGCATAATGTGTCAGTACATACTCTTAACATTTTTTTAATTCAAATTTCAGAGCATACGTGTAGCCTGCTTATTAAGACATCCTTGGCCAGCATTGGAGTACTTGGGTTCCATTTCTAGCTCTTCATTCCAGCTCCCTGCCTATTCAGATTCTGATAGACAGCAGTGATGGCTCAGGTAATTGATTTCTGCCACCTAAATGCGAGACAAGCATTAAGTTCCAAGTTCCTAGCTTTGGCTTAACTCTAGCTGTTATAGGCATTTGGAGAGTGAAACAGCAAACATTAGTGTGCACTCTTTCTCTCGTAGCTTCTCTTTCCTTCTCAAATAAATATTTTTAAATTCTTATTTCAATAATAGTGTTTACATGTTGCATATACCTAGCATTGTGCTAGTCAGAAAGAAATATAAAAAGGAATCCTTTATTTTCCTTTAAAGTTATGGCTTTACATCTAATTGTAATTCATTCTGTGCTAGGGAGAGACAGAAATTTTTTATCCACTTAATAATGACAAGTTCACACTTCAGAACCATGGTACCCAAAATGAAAACAGAGGGCAAGTAAAGTTATGGAAACTTTACAAAAATTCATCAGCATAAATATGCATAGATTGAATCTAATAATGAAAATGGAGTTTAACATTGTTGTTTATTACGATTGGGGAAAAGTTTGTTCAACAGACATAGTTTAAGAGGCACTGCTCTGGAAGGTTATTGAATGTAGACAGGGGCATTATTGGGTTGCTCATACCTCTGAGATACTCCAGAACAAAGCAAAGCAAAGCAAAGCAAAACAAAAGGAAACAAAAAAAAAATGCTAAAAGTAATCCTTAGCTCACAGCTGGAAATTGCAATTTAATTCACTACAAATTGTTTAGAGTTTGCATATGTGATTTGATAAAAAAAATTAATGCAAATGACTGAACCTGTGCATCTAGATCTTAGATACTAAGATTTCCTAATTCTCTAAAATTCCCCGAAAGAGTTTACAATAATCACCAAATAGATATAACTCAGAAATAAGTTTCTGCCAAGGATCAGATGGGTGATGGGTGCTTGGCAGGTGATGGAGTTGGTAGTCTCCATAGCAACAGTTACCATGGGGAAAGAACACCTCCAACAATGGCAGGAAAAGCAGAATATCTGATTGCTGTGGTAGCTACTCTGTGATTGCCTCATGCAGCTCTAAGGAGATTTTGTAGAGCAGTTTCCATTCCTATTCCCTTTTTTCAAAGCATGCTTTATTTGATTTCACAATAAACTCGGTTGAAACCATTTTATTGCAAATTAGTGTTATTATAGACAATTTTAATATACTGTATATTTCTCTATTAAAAAACAAAACTAAGAAAACTAGAAGAAAGGATTTTGAGTGTTTTCACCAGAATGAAATGTTAAATGTTTGAAGAGAGGCATTTACTCTAATTGAGCATTATGCAACGTATGCATGTATTTAACATCACATGGGAGTCCATAAATAGGTACAATTTTTATAACTATTTCAACTAAAAATTTAAAAAGCCATTTGGAGAGTCATACTCAGTTATTGCTTTACCATTAGGCTAGCTCAAGTTACAAGATAATGTTTTAAAAGTCATACTTCTGGCCGGCGCCATGGCTCAACAGGCTAATCCTCCACCTTGCAGTGCCAGCACACGGGGTTCTAGTCCCGGTTGGGGCGCCGGATTCTGTCCCGGTTGCCCCTCTTCCAGGCCAGCTCTCTGCTGTGGCCTGGGAGTGCAGTGGAGGATGGCCCAGGTGCTTGGGCCCTGCACCCCATGGGGAGACCAGGAAAAGCACCTGGCACCTGGCTCCTGCCATTGGATGAGCGCGGTGTGCCAGCCGCAGGGCGCCGACCACGGCGGCCATTGGAGGGTGAACCAATGGCAAAGGAAGACCTTTCTCTCTCTCTCTCTCACTGTCCACTCTGCCTGTCAAAAATTTTAAAAAAAAGTCATACTTCTCAGAACTTCATTAATTTAAGGAATTTTTATAGAAAGTGAAAAAAAATAAGGAATGGAATTTGCAGAAAGAGGAAATGTTTGCTCTAAAAAAGATTCAAGCAGTTGTGAGGCTAGTAACTTCCCAAAGATTTATTACTGCTTATGAGGACAGCGCTTGTGTTCCCTGAGTAAAAGCAAAGGAATAAATTCATTGCGTACCAGAAATCTTTATTATTATACATTCCAATAAAATGTAATAAGGACTTAATTAACCTATTTCTTAATTTAATATGGGAATATAACTTATGATTATCTGGGGATAGAGGCTAATGAGTTGAAGATACCTCCCAAGTTTAAAATCATTGTGCATGTGAGAAAACCACAAGATAAAACAAAGACTACTGCTAACTGCTTCATAAATCAATATCTGAGGTTTCTCAAATGTTACGAGAAGGCTGAAGGAGTCAAATCAGATTAGTTTCTGATACTTTAGTTTCTGTTACTCAGTTACATATTTGCTCAATGGTTATATGTGCTAAGTGAGTAATGAATTGGATGCAAATTGTATAAAATAGTTGACTAATTGTGCTAAGATATAGCACTTCCCTTGAAAACTCACTAAAAATAAAGTATATCTGCAATAAGCAGATGATAAGATGGAATACTAATAAACAGTTAAAAATGTGGTCAGGAAACAGGAAAAAATAGCAAAAGAGGTGAGATAAAGAAGAAACAGCCATCAGGATGTTACAACTAAATTCTAAACCTATATTTAATTACAACAAATATTCTTTTTACAAGAACAAAGACCAATTACAATGAGAATAATATGATGGGCTATGAACCAAATAGCAATGAATTTAAATGACAATAAATTATATACACTGTATTCTTGGATCACAGTGGAGTTATACCAATGATCAATAAATTACACTTCAATTATTTTACATGTGAGAATAAAATAATACATGTATAAATGCTATTTTTGTTAAAGGAAATATAAATATAGAAATCAGAAAACATGTATTTAATAGTAGTTGAAACTTACTCTACCAGTGTATGTAAAATTTAGAAAGGGAACTTACTGAGAGATATTTATAGACTTAAAGGTTTATATTTTTAATTAAGAAAGAAGTTTTAAAGTTAATATAAATTTCCACTACAAAATTCCACATAAGAAAGAAAAAAATTACACCCAAACTGAGTAGAAGGAAAGGAGTATTAAAAGTAATAGTACACAGAAGATCAGTTTAGTACATATTACGTAAAGATTTCAACAGTTTGCCCTCACATAGAGACACAAAGTGAAAATACTGTACTCTACTGATTGCTTAAATCATCTACTAGCACTATAGTATATATGCACATTAGGTCGCAAACCATTTAATTTACAAAATCACCAGCATTAATAATGTTCATCAACTTTGCCATATATAAAACCCTCCCTAAAAAATAAAATAGCTTTGGTTACATCAGCAGTAATGATGACAAAACATAGGAATGATTTAATATAGCAGCTAATCAACTTGATCAAAATAAATTAGATTCTTGAATAAAATTTTAAGCATATTAAATGTAAATTTTAAAGTTTTTTGATAAAAATAAACCCTGACTTATAAATAGGAGATTATATGTTTTGTTTTAATGTGTAAATTTTCCCTCTGAACTATAAATGCAATGAAGTTCAGAACTTAATTCCAGGGATTTATTCATACTTTATGAGACATAATAAAAGATACACAAGAGAATAAAAAATACCAACAATTACCAAAGGGTATCTTTAAAGATGAAAATAAATATAATGATATAAATGTGACAATAATTACAGATACAAGAAAATGTAAATAAAATACCTGATAAAAATACAGAGGGGTCAGTGTTGTGACTTAGTAGGTAAAGCTGCCACCTGGAATTCAGGCATCCCACATGGGTATGGGTTCTAGTCCCAACTACTCCACTTCAATCCAGTTCACTGCTAATGGCTTGGAAAAGCAGCAGAAGCTAGCCCAAGTACTTGAGCCCCTGATACCCACAAGGGAGATCCGGATAAAGTTTCTAACTCTTGGCATTTGACCAATCCTGCCACTTTGGCCATCTGGGGAGTGAAACAGCGGTTGGAACATTCTCTCTTTCTCTGTCTCTGTCTCTGTCTCTGTCTCTCTCTCTCTCTCTCTCTCTCACACACACACACACACTGTAATTCTGATGTTCAAAGGAAAAAATAAAAAGGAAATAAATCTTCATTTTTGCAAAATTTATTATCTTGATTAAAATAAAGAAAAATAAAAAACTTTGAATAGCACCATTTTCTGAAAAATTGAATACAATTGACAGAAAATAAAACATACAAGATTCCTATTATAGACATACAACACAAAATTTTGTCTATATTTTTCTTTGATATCAATTCATTTCAGATAATTGAAAATTTACTAGAAATTTAGTATTTACAGCTCAAAACAGAATATCTTTT
>JADBBT010003287.1:0-11775 GCA_015711505.1 Sylvilagus bachmani | reverse complement strand
AGATTCTGTTTATCAACCCTTTTCTGTTGCATAGTTTGCAAATATATTTTCCCATTCTGTCGGTTTCCTATTCACTTTCCTGACTGTTTCTTTTGCAGTACAGAAACTTCCCAATTTGATGCGATCCCAAATGTTAATTTTGGCTTTGACTGCCTGTGCTTCTGGGGTATTTTCCAATATGTCTTTGCCAGTACCTATGTCTTGCAGGGTTTCACCAATGCTCTCTAATAATTTGATGGTGTTGGGTCATAGATTTAAGTCTTTAATGCATGTGAGTGGATTTTTGTGTAAGGTGAAAGGTAGGGGTCTTGCTTCATGCTTCTGCACATGAAAATCCAATTTCCCCAGCACCATTTATTGAATAGACTGTCCTTACTCCAGGGATTGTTTTGGATCCTTGATCAAATATAAGTTGGCTGTATATGTTTGGATTGATTTCTGGTGTTTCTATTCTGTTCCATTGGTCTATCCATCTGTTTCTGTACCAGTACCATGCTGTTTTGATAACTACTGCCCTGTAGTATGTCCGGAAATCTGGTATTGTGATGCCTCCGGCTTTCTTTTTGTTGTACAAGATTGTTTTAGCTATTCAAGGTCTCCTGTGTCTCCATATGATGCTCATGCATTGAAAAAATCAATATTATCAAAATGTCCATTCTCCCAAAAGCAATTTATAGATTCAATGCGATACCAATCAAAATACCAAAGACATTCTTCTCATATATTTAAAAAATGATACTGAAATTCATTTTTATATTTTTAACTGAATAGCTCATTTTTTATTGCATATTCAGTCTTTCCTTCTCTGATTTTTTTTCTCTCAAAGTACAAAGAGTATCAGCTCCCTTACATACTAGAAGGAGTAAAATAACTCCTGCTTTCAAGTATGGTCTTTCTCATGATACCTATCTCTTTTATTACTGTAGTAACCCTTCCTTAAGCAATGTTCTATGTTCATAATCCAAAAGAAAGGAATTCAAGTGCCAGATGTGTCTTAAATTTGTTAAGTAACCTCAGAGATGTCATATAACTCTATTGGGACTTGCTTTACTATGAATGAAACTGTTGAATATTAAAAATTTGCTTTAAGGGTCCAGTCTTGTGGCATAGTAGACTAAGCCTCAACCTGTTGAGCCAGCATTCCATATGAATGCTGGTTCAAGTTCTGGCTGCTCTCTTATAATCCAGCTCTCTGATATGGCCTTGAAAGCAGTAGATGATGGCCCAAGTCCTTGGGCCCCTACACCCATATGGGAGAAGGAGCTCCTGGCTCTTGGCTTTGGTTCTGCCCAGCTCCAGCCATTGTGGCCATTTGGGGAGTGAACCAGCATTTGGAAGATCTCTCTCTCTCTGCCTCTCCAGCTCTCGGTAACTCTCTCTCTCAAATAAATAAATCAATAAAATATTTTTTAAATGTGCTTTAAGAACTATAATACTTTGTGTGTATGAAGCTTTTGATATTACTGAACACATTTTCAATTTGGAAATGATCAAAGCAAACTAAATAGCATTTAAGTTACCAAAGTGTAAAGCTTCTTTTTTTTTTTCCTTCTTTCATCACTCTATTGAATTGAAATTTTTAAGCTGCTATATACGATCTTGATTTGTTGAATGTAGGGATGCTTAAGGTTCAAGTGCAGATCATAATAGATACTCAACAAACCTTCACTGCAACTGGGAACTTGTGTGGTCCACTCTTTGACTAGTTCTTCTTCAGATACTGAAAGTTCTTCCTCAACTAGAATGGAGAAGTTGACCCATACATTTTCCCTTCCCACAGACTCATTTCACTAGTATATGATGGGTAGGTGAACTCTAAGGGTATTGTCCTGGGAAGGTGAGGAAGGCAGCTGTTGAAGGCTGGACAATGTGTGAACTGAAGCTTCAAGGCCCAAGGATATATGTTTATTGTCCTAATGGATTCCATTTACAAAAAAACAAATGCGAGGATAAAATTACTAAGGGTTTTTAAATGATTAACACTTTTACTATGTCCCACCTACTTACCACACTAGTTTCACTTTTTTAGGCTCTCATTTAAGGTCTTCCATGGGCTGAGTGAAGGTTCTTGATTAATGATAATGAGAGAGAATGGATGGATGGATGGGGAAAAATTAACAGGTTTTGTGAAATAATGTGAAGGATAAGAGGAAAGGAAAATTCAATGATGATTTAAAATTGTAAGCCAGAGGAACTGGGAAGATGACTGTACATTAAAGAAATTGAGGTAGCCAGTTACTCGAGTTTGTTTGCTTGAGAGATTAGAAGGGTAGTCGTGGTATGACTTAGAAGTATCAACAGTTTATCAAATTATATTTGATTGATACAAATTTCCACTTATATATAGAATTTCAGATACATGTTTCCAAAAACTGTTTTAAAAAGCCTAAATATAGGCAAAGAAAGCAATGTATATAGTAGAGAAACAAATTTTGGAGTTATCCCCCAAAAAGAGACAGCGGACACTTTGTGATATGGCTAAAGGAGAGGTTGAGCAAACTTTTCCAAATCTGGAAAAATGGGTGGCCTACAACTCATAAAATTAAAACCTACAGGATATTGCTCTATTGTGATCACATTTGGCTTTGCATGCGATCATATTTTAGACTTTGAAGTCAATGAGTAAGGTGTTTTATAAAGAAGAATAGCTACATGTGTTTTAACATGTGGGTTAAATAATGCAGACATAGATATGTGTCAGAAATATTAAAATAAACATTTTACATCTTGGATTTAAAATGTTACCTTAGCTCGCCATACTAAAATCTCAGCATACATGGATTAAAATTTTCAATTATGCCCTAATATTAACAGAGTCAGTGACCCCTGAATCATAAAATGTTACAGGAAGAGTGGGTTTATGGATACAATATATTATGCATTAATGGACCTGCGTTTCAGCCTAGTTCTTCCAGAAAATATTTTATGACCTTGAATAACATATTTCTTTTGTGAACTTCAGTTTCCCCTCAACTCTCAAGTGAACCCAAAGCCAAAGATTGACAGGAGGAGTGATTTTTATTCTAAGTACCCTTGTAGTAACAACAAAATGTAAACTAAATTGTTAACTTTAAGAAAATAAATATATAATTTTTCACATTTGTTGAGTGTTAAGTGGATTTAGAAATAAGCAAGCAAATTAAAAACTTTTTAAATTACTACATTTTTCATCTCTTCACTCACTGCTCAATATTTTTGTCTCCTCTCTCTGTGCCAAATCTTTTCTGTTTGTATCTTTATTATTTTTTAATCTCTGGTGATATAATCCTGACAAAGATAAATCTATTTTACTCCAGACCCTTAAATTCTGGTATTAAAATGAAATTTAAAAAGTCAAGAAACAAAAGTATTTACCTTCTAAATTTTTAGGAGATTTAATTATTTATCTGAAAGAGTAACAGAGACAGAGAGGGAGAGACAGATAGGGAAATCTTCCATTTGCTGGTTCACTTTCCAAATGGCTGCAATGGCCTAGGCTGGGTGAGGTCTAAGTCAGGTACCTGGAACTCCATCTTGGTTTTTCATTTAAGTGACAGGGGCCCAAATACTTGGTCAATCATCCACTGCTTTCCCAGGCTCATTAGCATGAAGGTGAATCTGAAGTAGAGCAGCTGTGATTCCAATCAGATGTTGTCACAGGTGGTAGCTTAATGTGCTGTGTCACAACACTGGCCCAAAATCAGAATATTTAAAGATGGAATAAGTATAGGAAAGGAAACAAACAAGACAGAAATAGAGAACAGAAAGAACAGAGATCTTCTCTGGATATAATAGTTGGGGAAAATATATTTGACTGACTGATATTTAATCTGAAACCTAAATAGCAATAATTCATTCTTTTAAATATTTCCATTATTATTGATGTTAATGGTAAATTTTATCAGCTTCTTAAAATTTGGACAGTTAGCCAAAATTGGAAATTATCTGCAGAATTGTTTTAAAATAGGTCATCAACATCTTATCTGGTGGAGAGAAGAAACAATATGGCTCATCTTTATCATATACTGGTTCATCAGTGTGAAAAGAATTTGAAAGCTATGTTTTAAATTCAATTTTTAAAATATATTTGAGAGAGGTATCTTCTATCCATTAGTTCATCCCTCAAATGTGCACAATAGCCAGAACAGGATTCAGCTGAAGCCAGGAGCTGAGACCTCAATCTGGCTCTCCTACATGGTTGGCAAGAACCCCAGTATCTGAGTCATCCCCTGCTACCTCATAAGGTGCGTATTTGCTGGAAACTGGAATAATAAGCTGAGCTGGCACTTGAACCCAGGTACTCTAATATGGGATGCAGGTATCCCAAGCAGCAATGTAATTGCAGTGTCAAGTACAATTAAAAGGTACTCTTTAAACAATATTTTTGCTGTCTGCAATTCATGACAATTTAACTATATCTACACAACCTGGTGGAAATTTTAGCAAAGTGCCTCAAGGTTTTTTCAGTTAAAAAAAAAAGTAAAGATACAAAATTGCACTTTGTGCTTTAGAATATTATATGTGAAATGAGTTGATTTTGAAATTGATCTAGCAAATATTATTCATTTATTTTAGAATATATGTATATATTTGCTGATGTCTTAAAAATTCATCTTTCACACTTAGAGATAGAAATGAGGATTCATTAATTCTAAGTAACTGGTTTACAAATGATTAGTATCTCCATCTTAATGTACCTTTAAATGCAAGTAAGAATTTAAATAACACCTATGTACTTTCAACATTAATTTTATATTCAGTAGTTAAACCATATGTCATGATCTTTTGGGGTATATTGCAATATGAAATTAAAATGCATTAGCTCATAAGAGGCTAGTTTTAGTGTCCAAATCAAATGACTATGTTGAATGTGTGTGTATGAGTGTGTGCGTGCTCACTGAAGTATTCAATCAATGGTCCTACTTGGAAATGTTATTATTCAAGAATGGCTACTAGTGAATTCATTTGGAAAATTCTGTAATTATTTTATTGAGAAAAATAGTAATTCATTAAGATATGCAATACCTCATCATTCCTTCATTCTGTAGAAGTATATGGAAAATAGGAGGAGACATCAGGATTCCTAGAAAATTCACACAAACTCTTTTTCTCTAATTAACCTATGAAGATTATATTAAATTATGATATTCATTATTCATACAGAGCTCTAATATACTTCATGAGAGCTTGCATCTAAAAACATTCTATATTTCAGACAACACATAGCAATCTTGATATATTAACCAATGTAATTTATTTTCACAATTCTATGTAGTGGAAACTACCATCACCCTCACTTTATGAGGAAACAGTGTTCAGCAAATCTATACAACTTGAGCAAGATCCCAAAGCAAATAAGTGACTGAAGTAGGAATTAATCATGGGTCCTCTGCCATTACTTCAAAACTGCAGTATCAGTGATTTCAAAATTTCAGTGATCATCAACAATCGGAAAAATTAATAAAACTGTCACCAACAAATGCCCTAAGTAACCAAAATTCTTTATCTTGACCCATTTTACTTGAAGACTCTACACCTCTCAAAGCTCCTGATTTTTTTCAAACTTGTTTGTAGGTTTTCAATTACATTCTGGTAAGAGAGGCAACCACCACCCCCAGTGAATTGTTCAAGATCCTACTGAAAGGGCCATACCTGTGCCGACGTGTAAATATCCAAAGGTCATCATTCACTTCATTTTAATACTAAAATCTTACCCATGGAAGAATATAAGGTAATGCATGTTGGGACCATGTTTCTGAGCTACTCCTGCATGAACTTGTGCCCAGTCTTGCTTTGAAAGTTGTTCTCTTGCATATTCACTTCTTCCTATAATAAAATATAACAATTCACCCTTGCTGGAGTACTCATAACTCTGGAAATGATTCCCAGTGGTCTCCTCATTTGATCCAAATAAAGCACTTTATATGACAATTAATTCTGGTGCATCACTTGACTGACTCTAGCAGGAAGTGGGACAACAGTTTCAAGTGGGTAACAAAATTACAGATTCCCAATTCTTCTCCAGAACTACAAAATCTCTTCCTAAAGTAAAGTATGGGATTCTGCATTTATGAAAACTTTCTACCCCGCAGTTTGATAATTACAGTAAAAAAATACCTTTACAATGCAGTAATATGATGGAGACCAACTCAACCAAATGATGTAACTGAGGAATAAGATGATATGATGTGCTTTCTGATATGATACATCACCTAAGTAGTTTTTCTTGCAAAAATATTTCACCTGAACCTAATTTAAAAAAAAAAAGACCAGAATCATTGTGATCAAAAAATCAAGACAAAATGTATGACAATTCTATATAAATGCTTCAATCTCTTAATACAAATATTTAAAAAGGCAAATTAGAAAGATGAAATAAATACTGTAAGTTGTTTAGATTTAAAAAAGAACACAAACTCAGTCAAATTCAATGTATTAACTATAATTAGAGCCTGAATTAAATGTACACATCCACATATGCATCCACCTGAGAACTATGAAAGATATTTTCAGAATACTTGGAAAAACTTGACTATTATATGTAAATTAGGTGATATTATGGAACTAAAGTTAATATTTTGGGGGTATGATGATGTTCCTATGCTGATATAGAAGATTGTTCTTATTGTTAAGAATTGCATAATAAAGTATTTAGGGTGAAATGTTATCAATCCAAAATAAAGAGATAAAAAAGTATATGTGTTTGCATGTGCATGTAAAGATAGCAAAATGATATGGAAAGAAGGAAGCAGCTAAGGATGGGAGAGAGAACAAGAGACAAAGGGAAAATGCAGCAAAATATTTTTAAGAAGTAGATTAATTGAAGGGTATATGATTGTGCTAGTATTTGCTTTTTCCTTCAAGCTTAATTTTTCATTCAAAATAAGAAGTTAAGTTAAAGGAAGCTCAACATGTGGATCTGATGCATAGGCTAGTCTAGTCTATACAATATCTGAGCTATCACATCACTCAGTACATTCTTAATCTCCACCACATACATTCCAGAACTTCTGGGTATCCACAGATTCCATATTTCTGTAAAGAAAAGATAAGAGTATCTCTTATAAGGTAAAAAGAAGAGTGAAGCAAAGGCTAAGAAACATGAATGAGAGTGGGTACCAAAGCGAAGAATATGGGTCACAGAGTAGACAAATTTTTGTTAGTAATTATAAAAAGAATAAGTTATTAGTGAGCCAAGCACATGGGTCGGTAGATTGTAATATATTAAGAAGACAAAACACAAGAGAAAATGAACTAAGAGCTGAAGAAATAAATATTCTAAGAAGCACTGATTTAGACAGTAGCAGAACAAGTTAGTCAGGGGTGGCGTTAGCCTAAGGCAAAGAATTGAGGTTAGAATATTTTGGGGGATATGTAATTAAAATCAAAATCTTTTCCTAACACTTAAATCCTATTCACAAAGCTAGCAAAGAAAGAAAATACTGGGGCGGGCGCTATGGCACAGCAGGTTAATGCCCTAGCCTGAAGTGCTGGCATCCCATATGGGAGCTGGTTTGAGACCCAGCTCCTCCACTTCCAATCCAGCTCTCTGCTATAGCCTGGGAAAGCAGTGGAAGATGGCCCAAGTCCTTGGGCCCCTGCACCCACATGGGAGTCCCGGAAGAGGCTCCTGGCTCCTGGCTTCAGAGCAGTGCAGCTTCTGCCATTGCAGCCAACTGGGGAGTGAACCAGCGGATGGAAGCTCTCTCTCTCTGGCTCTCATTCTCTCTCTGTGTAACTCTGACTTTCAAATAAATAAATAAATCTTTAAAAAGAAAGAAAATACTTTTATTATCAAATTAGTATAGGCCTTCCTTCCATGCGGATCCCAAAGCTACTATCCCGACCTTTTGATGATAGGAAATGGGGTGATGATGAGTCTCTCTGGCTGCTTCCTGCTGACTAGGGACATCGTCTACAGGGGCCTGCTGGGGGTATCTTGGGGCTCCGCAGGGACAGGCATGTATGGATGGAGAAGCATCTGGTTGACCACCTAGTTGCTTAAGGCCTTGGTTTGTTCCATTGTCACCTGCGGTAAACACTTAAACAGGCACTGTAGTACACAATTCAGGGTGAGAATAGCAACCAATGATCCTAAGAGTGGTATTAACCAGGTAATGAAAGGATTTCATAGAGGAGAGGAAATGACGGGGGGGGTCTCTGGACCCTTGTGAGGATTGTTTGATGGACGTGGTTTAAATCTGATCCCAGCCAAGATCGGGAGAAAGGCCACTCAACTTTCGCAGGTAGAGGGGTTTGTCTGTAGAGAAATTCTGAATAATCATACAAATTAAGTGGAGGAGAGGACCATCAATACACACAGATTGGGAGCAGAGTCATTGATGTTAGAGTAGAGGCTATGATTACAAAGGAATGAGGCACAAGTGGGCTAGACAGGGTCTAGAACAAAGGACAGAGTGATTATTGGAGAACCTAAGAAAGATGCTATCTAAGCCACAACAAAGTTTACTGATTGGGAGGCAAATAGAACCTGACAGAAGGGGCTTAAAAATAATCTGGTGGGCTTTAAGTCTTGTAAGTTAAGAGGCCCAGACATATCTATCTCTTCACATAGGATGCATCCTAAGGGAGGTATGAACCTCCTTGGGGAAGGCACCATGTTGACTTCCATTACCTACCTGGCCTGGGAGGAGAGGAAGGCAGGTGGCATCTCTAACAGGAAATTTACAATTCTGTCTGCAGTGTTGCTGACCCTACTTGGCCTTCTCCTCTCTGTGGTGGTGGCCACCTTGGAAGCTGGGCCAAGTGAAGGGCTCTTCAGCTTAGAGCCAATAAGATCTGTGGCTCTGACCTAAAGTCCTTCGACTCCAGGGCAGGTCCATTTCCAGTGATCCAACTCTTGGCTGGCAGAGCTTCCAGGGCTCTTCACAAACTGACTTCTGCTGAAGCCCAGGCTTACCACATTGAAGGCCACTGCAGTGGACTGGCCTGTTGGGTCTCCTTGAGGGCAGATCACTGTACACAACAGCCATTAATAGGCATGCCACCTATCTTTACATTTCTGATGCCTAGCTTTCTCTTCCTCCTAGTTTTTGTTAAAGCAGACCAGAGGATGCAAGTCAAGGGGGTGCTCAAGTCCCATCTCTAATTTTTGTGGCCTAAACTAGAAGTCTATCATCACAGGCATGTTCTGATAGTGGCTTTTCTGAGGTAGATAATGCCCATGAGGAAAGCTATGCCCTCGCTTTAAAACTTTCTTACCCTTTGTTTGGTCAAAAAGGGAGGTCTTGCCTGTTTACTGTGCCCATGGCAAAGTAAATCTAGCTGTGAAATTATAATTTAATCTTTCATTTTAGCTATGTTATTATTACAGAAAATGTTAGCCATCCCTTTTATAAGATCTAAAAATCGAATTTTGCATCTTGGAGAGTCCATCAGAATAGAATTAATTGGACTCAGAATAGAGAAATGGGGGTGCCAGTCCCAGATCACTTACTGACAATAGCAATATCAAATGAAAACTTAGAAAGCAGTTTCAATCATTAGATAACAAATACAGCAGTTTCAATACTAGCTTTTTAAACTCTTTAACTGTTTTTTAATTTACCAATTGATTAGAATTACTTTCTGCTCTTAGTAACCTCAGTTAACCATACTTTCTCTCAGTTGGTACCTATAATACATTATTGGCTTCATCTGTTTACAACGCCATCCCAAAGTACTGAATACAATAGATGTGGCTGGAAAAAGTCCATTGCAACCTATAGGAGGACAGCTAAGCACAGAACCAACAATGCTTTAGTTTTATGAGCAGCGAATCTGATATATAAAACTGTGGATGACAAAAGACTTTAAGTTGCCACGTTTAAAATTATAAACTCAATAACCAACAAGAGACACTTGCTTCACACACAGTATTTGTGAAAGCACCTGTAGGATTTTACAGAACATTTAACTCTTTAGGCCTCTGTGGCTTTCTCAATAAGATCCAAGATTTCTTTCGTAACCTCCTGTGACTTCCACACACCCTCTTCAACTTACTTGAAACAATTCCATCATTTCCATTCCAGTCTAGAGTAAACTAGCCATCAGGATGACCTCAATTTTACAAACCTGTCCTTTCTTTCTTCAAAATAACTCTTTCCTTTTAACCTTCCTTACAAAATGCACATTTCTATAACATTTTTTTGACAGGCAGAGTGGACAGTGAGAGAGAGAGAGACAGAGAGAAGGGTCTTCCTTTGCCATTGGTTCACCCTCCAATGGCCGCTGCAGTGATTAGTGCACTGTGCTGATCCGAAGCCAGGAGCCAGGTGCTTATCCTGGTCTCCCATGGGGTGCAGGGCCAAAGCACTTGGGCCATCCTCCACTGCACTCCCGGGCCACAGCAGAGGGCTGGCCTGGAAGAGGGGCAACCGGGACAGAATCCGGCGCCCCGACCGGGACTAGAGCCCAGTGTGCCAGCGCCTCAAGGCGGAGGATTAGCCTAGTGAGCCGAGGCACCAGCCTCTATAACATTTTTAACACAAATTTAACATGCTGAGTATACAAGAGTTCACAATAAATTAGCAGTTACACCTAAATGAATTAAGATGTTGATATTATATATCTCTACCTGAATTTAATTAAAATTAAAATTGCATTCAGCTAAAGCAAGTACTAGTTACCCATTGCTGTTTCATTGAGTACTGGTTTCCATAACCTGTTAAAACAAATTGCAAAATAAGTTCAGCAAGTTACAAAGCGATATTTTCAAAGGTAGTGATCTTCCTAGATTCAAAGAGAAATTCCTTCAAACTCAGTGTCTTTTTCAGTTACAGTTACAGTTGCCTTATTTTTTTTTTTTTTGACAGGCAGAGTGGACAGCGAGAGAGAGAGACAGAGAGAAAGGTCTCCCTTTGCCATTGGTTCACCCTCCAATGGCCACCGCGGACTGCGCACTGCGGCCGGCACACCGCGCTCATCCAATGGCAGGAGCCAGGTGCTAGGTGCTTTTTCCTGGTCTCCCATGGGGTGCAGGGCCCAAACACATGGGCCATACTCCACTGCACTCCTGGGCCACAGCAGAGGGCTGGCCTGGAAGAGGGGCAACCGGGACAGAATCTGGCGCCCCGACCGGGACTAGAACCCGGTGTGCTGGCACCGCAAGACAGAGGATTAGCCTGTTGAGCCACGGCGCCGGCCTCACAGTTGCCTTTTTCATAAGAACACCTTAGGCCCATGATGTCATATTCAGTGGGCCACGTGGGGCTTAGGCACTTGACCTAAAACCCAGCAGACCAAAGGGGTGGGATGAAGAAGGAAAAAAAGAGGGAGAAGGAGAGTGTAAAAGAGAGACAAGAGAGGAGAGGAGCTAGTGAGGAGAGAAGAGAGAGATGAGAGGAGAGAAGAGAGAGCAGGAGAGAAGAGAGAAGAGAAAGGGGACCAGAGAGGCTAGAGAGCCACGTGTTCAGGAACAGGTCTTTTTAAAACTTTGCTGGAGGATGGCCAGGGAAGCAGGAGCAGTTAGAATCGTGCCAGGGGATTCCAATACAATCTCATCAAGGTGGCATGTACCAAGGCCATCTCACTAGTTCAAGTAATCAATTTCAGTTCACAATTGATCACACTGATAGGTGTGAGAGTCAAAGGGATCACACAAACAAGACTAGTGTCTGCTAATACTAACTGATAGAATCAAAAAGGGAGAAAATGATCCAACATGGGAAGCAAGATACACAGCAGACTCATAGAATGGCAGATGTCCTAAATAGCACTCTGGTCTCAGAATCAGCCCTCAAGGCATTTGGATCTGGCTCAAGAGCCCATGAGAGTATTTTAGGCATGGAAAGCCAA
>JADBBT010003286.1:0-11775 GCA_015711505.1 Sylvilagus bachmani | reverse complement strand
AACACTTTGTCCGGAAATAGCTGGATCAAACCATAAAAAACCGGATTGGTGAGGCTAACTCAATCATAGATCTTGCTAATGCATCTGTGTTTGTTTGTGTTTTCTCTACATTATTCATGGACTGCAAGGTTTTAAATGAATTTTAGCGTGTAACATTTTATTTTCTTGCAGCAGAATGCAATAGAAGGAACTGTACTAAAAAAGGATAAACACTCTAGTATTCGAGGCAGAATGCAACATAAACCGTGGGCATCATGAATTATTTGTTTGCAAAACGAAATTAAAGACATTTGTCGATGAGTAGAATTTCACTTTGCTCCAAAACCAGGTTGACCATGATTTTCTGGGTCAATTTCACCCGAATTCCACAACACTTTCTCCCTATATGGCTGGTTCCAACCAAAAAAAAAAAAAAAAAAAAGCTAAGTGTGGCTAACTCAATGACAGATCTTGCTACAACCTCTGTGTTTGTATGTGTTTTCTGGACATTCTTCATAGACTGAACAGTTTTGTATGAAGTTTAGCATGTAACATTTTGTTTTCTTGCTGCTGAATGCAAGGGAGGCAACTAGAAAAAAACACCTACACATTCGTGTTGTCTAGGAAGAATACAACAGAAATGGTGGGGAACATGAATTATTTGTTTGTAAGCATGAAATTAATGACATTTGTCGATGAGTAGAATTTCACTTTGCTCCAAAATTAGATTGACTCTGATTTTCTGGGCTCATTTCACCCAAAATCCACATCACTTTGTCCGGATATGGCCGGTTCAAACCAGAAAAATCTGGTTTGGTGAGGCTAACTCAATCACAGTTCTTGCTACAGCCTCTGTGTTTGTTGCATTTTCTGGACATTCTTCATAGACTGCATCGTTTTGAATGAATTTTAGCATGTAATATTTTGTTTTTGTTGCTGCAGAATGCAAGAGAGGCAAGTGGATAAAAAAAAAACCCTACACATTCTAGTTTTCTAGGCAGAATGCTACAGAAACCATGGGCAACGTGAATTATTTGTTTGTAAGCATGAAATTAAAGACATTTGTCGATGAGAAGAGTTTCACTTTCCTCCACAACCAGTTTGATCATGATTTCTTGGGTCCATTTCACCCAAATGCCACAACATTTTGTCCAGATATAGATGGTTCAAACCAGAAAAAAACAGTTTGCTGAGGCTAACTCTATCACAGGGTTAGGGTTCGGGTTCGGGTTCGGGTTTGGGTTCGGGTTCGGGTGAGGGTTAGGGTTGGGGTTAGGGTTAGAGTTAGGGTTCGGGTTCGGATTAGAGTTAGGGTTGGGGTTTTGGTTGGGGATGGGGTGGGTTTGGGGTTGGAGGTAGAGTTAGGGATGGTGTTGGGGTTGGGGTTGGGGTTAGGGTTAGAATTAGGGTTAGGGTTGGGGTTAGGTCTAGGGCTAGGGATAGGGTTAGTGTTAGGGTTAGGTCTAGGGCTGAGGCTAGGGTTAGGGTTAGGGTTAGGGATAGGGCTAGGGTTGGGGCTAGGGTTAGGTAAGGGTTAGGCTTAGGGCTAGGGCAGGTCTAGGGCTAGGGCTAGGGCTAGGTTTAGGGTGAGGGTTAGGGCTAGGGCTAGAGTTAGGGCTAGGGTTAGGGTTAGGGCTATGGCTAGGGATAGGGTTAGGGTTAGGGTTAAGTTAGTGTTAGGGTTAGTATTAGGGTTAGGACTGGGGCTAGGGTTAGGGTTAGGGTTAGGGTTAGGGTTAGGAATATGGTTAGGGTTAGGGATAGGCTTAGGGCTATGGCAGGGCTAGGGCTAAGGCTAGGGCTAGAGTTAGGGTTAGGATCAGGGTTAGGGCTAGGGTTAGGGTTAGGGCTAGAGCTAGGGCCAGGGCTAGGGTTACAGTTAGGGTTACGGTTAGGGCTAGAGGTAGGGCTAGGGCTAGGGTTATGGTTAGGGTTAGGGTTAGGCTTAGGGTTAGGGCTAGGGCTAGGGCTAGGGTTAGGGTTAGGTCTAGAGTTAGGGTTGGATTAGGGCTAGGGTAGTGCTAGCGCTACGGCTAGTGTTAGGGTTAGGGTTTGGGTTAGTGCTAGGGCTAAGATTAGGGTAAGGGTTAGGGTTAGGGCTAGGTCTAGGATTAGGGTAAAGGTTAGGATTAGGGCTAGGGTTAGGGTTAGGTTGACGGCTAAGGCAAGGGCTAAGGTTAGGTTTAGGGCTAGGGCTAGGGTCAGGGCTAGGGTTATGGTTAGGGTTAGGGTTAGGGTTAGGGCTAGAGCCAGGGCTAGGGCTTGAGTTAGGTTAGGGTTACGGCTAGGGCTAAGGCTAGGATTAGGGTTAGGGTTAGGGCTAGGACTAGGGTGATGGCTAGGGCTAGGGCTAGGGTTAGGATGACGGCTAGGGCCAGGGCTAGGGTTATGCTTAGGGTTAGGGTTTGGGCTAGGGCTTGTGCTAGGGCTAGGGTTAGGGTTAGGGTTATGGTTAGGGCTAGGACTAGGGTTAGGGTTAGAGTTAGGGTTAGGGCTAGGGCTAGGATGAGGGTTAGTGTTAGGGCTAGGGCGAGGGCGAGGGTTAGGTTTAGGGTTAGGGCTAGGGCTAGGGCTAGGGTTAGGGTTAGGGTTAGGTTTAGGGCTAGGGCTAGGGTTAGGGTTAGGGTTAGGGTTAGGGTTAGGGTTAGGGCTAGGGCTAGGGCTAGGGCTAGGGTTAGGGTGACGGCTTGGGCCAGGGCTAGGGTTAGTTTTATGGTTAGGGTTGGGGCTAGGGCAATGGCTAGGACTAGGGTTAGGTTTAGGGTTACGGTTAGGGCTAGGGCTAGGACTAGGGTTAGGGTTAGGGTTAGGGCTAGGACTAGGGTTAGGGTTAGGGTTAGGATTAGGGTTAGGGCTAGGGCTAGGGTTAGGTTTAGTGTTAGGGTGAGTGCGAGTGATAGGGTTAGGGTTAGGGTTAGGGTTAGGGTTATGGTTAGGGTTAGGGCTGGGGCTAGGACTAGGGTGACGGCTAGGGCTAGGGCTAGGGTTAGGATGACGGCTAATGCCAGCCTAGGGTTACATTTAGGGTTAGGGTTAGGGCTAGGGCTAGGGCTAAGGCTACGGCTAGGGTTAAGGTTAGGGTTAGAGCTAGGGCCAGGGCTAGGTTTATGGTTAGGGTTATGGTTAGGGCTCGGTCTAGGGCCAGGGCTAGGTTTAGGGTTAGGGTTAGGGTTTGGGTTGTGGTTGGTGTTGTGGAGAGTTTGGGGTTTGAGGTACAGTTAGGGTTGGGGTTGTAGTTGGGGTTGGGGTTGGGGTTAGGGTTAGGGTTAGGGTTAGGGTTAGGGTTAGGGTTAGGTCTAGGGCTATGTTTAGGGTTAGTGTTAGGGTTAGGGCTAGGGTTGAGGCCAGGGTTAGTGTTGGGGTTAGGTCTAGGGTTAGTGTTAGGGTTAGTTTTAGGGTTAGGGCAGGGCTAGGACTATGGCTAGGGCTAGGGTTAGGGTTAGGTTTAGTGTTAGGGTTTGGGCTAGGGCCATCGCTAAGTTTACCGTTAAGGTTAGGGTTAGGGCTAGGGCTAGAGTTAGAGTAGGGTTAGGGTTAGGTTTAGGGATTATGGCTTGGATAGGGTTAGAGTTAGGGTTAGGGCTAAGGTTACGGTTATGGTTAGTATTAGGGTTAGGGCTGAGGCTACGGTTAGTGTTAGTATTAGGGTTAGGGCTGGGGCTAGGCTTTTGGTTAGGGATAGGGTTAGGTTTAGGGATAGGGTTAGGGCTAGGGCAGGGCTAGGGCTAGGGCTAGGGTTAGGGTTAAGGTTAGAGTTAGGGCTATGGTTAGGGTTAAGGCTAGAGTTAGGGTTAGGGTGACGCTTAGGCTAGGGCTCAAGTTAGGTTTAGGGCTAGGGCTAGTGCCAGGTCTAGGGTTATGGTTAGTGTTAGGGTTAGGGCTAGGGCTAGGGCAAGGGCTAGGGCTAGGTCTAGGGTTAGATTTATTGTTAGTGTTAGTGCTAGCTCTAGGGCTAGGGCTAAGGCTAGGGTTAAGTTTAGGGTTACAGTTA
Source organism: Sylvilagus bachmani (assembly GCA_015711505.1). Lineage (NCBI taxonomy): Eukaryota > Metazoa > Chordata > Mammalia > Lagomorpha > Leporidae > Sylvilagus > Sylvilagus bachmani. The sequence continues at coordinate 7,805 of JADBBT010003286.1, read as the reverse complement.
GGGCTAGGGCTATGGCTATGCTTTGGGTCAGGGTTAGGGTTTGGGTTAGAGCTAGAGCTATGCTTAAAGTTAGGGTTAGGGTTAGGGTGAGAGCTAGGGCTAGGGTTAGGGTTAGGTTTAGTTAGGGTTAGAGTAAGAGTTAGGGCTATCATTAGGGTAAGGGTTAGGGATAGGGCTAGTGCTAGGATTAGGGTAAAGCTTAGGGTTAGGACTAGGGCAGTGGCTAGGCCTAGGGTTAGGGTTAGGGTTAGGGCTAGGACTAGGGTTAGGGTTAGTGTTAGGGTTAGGCTTTGGGCTGGCACAGGGCTAGGGCTTGGGCTAGGGCTAGGTTTATGGTGAGGATTAGGGCTAGGGCTATAGTTAGGGCTAGTGCTAGGGTTAGGTTTAGGGCTATGGCTAGGGATAGGATTAGGGTTAGTGTTAGGGCTAAAGTTAGGGTTAGGGTTAGTATTAGGGTTAGGACTGGGGCTAGGGTTACGGTTAGGGTTAGGGTTAGGGATAGGGTTAGGGTTAGGGATCGGCTTAGGGCTAGGGCAGGGTTAGGGCTATGGCTAGGCCTGAGTTAGGGTTAGGGTCAGGTTTAGGGCTAGGGTTAGGGTTAAGGCTAGGGCTAGGGCCAGGGCTAGGGTTACAGTTAGGGTTAGGGTTAGGGCTAGGGGTAGGGCTAGGGCTAGGGCTAGGGTTAGGGTTAGGGTTAGGGTTAGGGTCAGGGCTAGGGCTAAGGCTAGGGTTAGGGTTAGGGTTAGGGCTAGGGCTAGGGCTAGGGTTAGGGTTAGGTTTAGGGTTAGGGTAGGGTTAGGGTGACGGTTAGGCCTAGGGCTAGGCTTAGGTTTAGGGTGACGTTTAGGTCTAGGGCTAGGGTCAGGTTTAGGGTTAGGGCTAGGGCCAGGGCTAGGGTTATGGTTAGGTTTAGGTTTAGGGCTAGGGCTAGGATTACGGTTATGGTTAGCGTTAGGGCTAAGGTAGGCAAGGGCTAGGTTTACGATTAGGTTTAGCGTTATGGCTAGAGCTAGGGCTAGGCCTAGGGCTAGGGTTAGGGTAAATGTTCGGTTTGGCGTTGTGGTTGGTGTTGGGGTGGGTTTGGGTTTGGAGGTAGAGTTTGGGTTGGGCTTGGGGTTGGGGTTTGTGTTGGGGTTGGGGTTAGGGTTAGGGTTAGGGTTTTGGTTAGGTCTAGGGCTAGGTTTAGGGTTAGTGTTAGGATTAGGTCTAGGGCTGAGGCTAGGGTTAGGGTTAGGTCTAGGGTTAGGGTTAGGGTTAGGCTGAGGGCTAGGGCAGAGTTAGGGCTAGGGCTAGGGCTAGGGTTAGGGTTAGGGCTAGGGCTTGAGTTACGGTGAGGGTTAGGGTTAGCTTTAGGAATTACGGAGAGGGATAGGGTTAGGATTAGGGTTAGGGCTAAGGTTAGGGTTAGGGTTAGTATTAGGGTTAGGGCTGGGGCTAGGATTAGGGTTAGGGTTAGTGTTAGGGTTAGAGTTAGGGTTAGGTCTACAGTTCGGGTTAGGGTTAGGGTTAGGTTTAGGGTGACGGCTAGGACCAGGCTAGAGGTAGGTTTTGGGCTAGGGTTTAGGGGCATGTCTTGGGTAACATTTAGGGTTAGGGTTAGGGCTAGGGCAAGGGCTAAGGCTAGGGTTACGTTTAGGGTTAGTGTTAGGGCTTGGGCTAGGGCTAGGGCTAGGGTTATGGTTAGGGTTACAGTTAGGGCTAGGGCTAGGGCTACGGCTAGGGTTAGGGTTAGGGTTTGCGTTAGGGCTAGAGCTATGGTTATGGTTAGGGTTAGGGTTAGGTTTAGGGTTAGGGTGAGAGCTAGGGCTTGGTTTAGGGTTAGGGTTAGTTAGGGCTAGGGCTATGATTAGGTAAGGGTTAGGGATAGGGCTAGGGCTAGTATTAGGTTAAAGGTTAGGGTTAGGGCTAGAGAAGTGGCTAAGGCTAGGGTTAGGGTTAGGGTTAGGGTTAGAGTTAGGGTTTGGGCTAGGACTAGGGTTAGGGTTATCGTTAGAATTAATGCAAGGTTTAGGGCTAGGGCTACCGTTGGGGTTAGGGTTAGGGTTTGGGTTAGGGTTAGAGGTATGGTTAGGGTTAGGTTTAGGGTTAGGGTGAGAGCTAGGGCTAGGTTTAGGGTTACGGTTAGTTAGGGCTCGGGCTATGATTAGGGTAAGGGTTAGGGACAGGGCTAGGGCTAGGATTAGGGTAAAGGTTAGGGTAAGGGCTAGGGCAGTGGCTAGGGCTAGGGTTAGGGTTAGGACTAGGAGTAGGGTTAGGGTTAGCGTTAGGATTAGGGCTAGGGCTAGGGTTTGGGTTTGTGTTAGGGCTAGGGCTATGGTTAGGATTAGGGTTAGGGTTAGGTTTAGGGTTAGGGCTATGGTTATGGTTAGGGTGATGGCTAGTGCCAGGGCTACGGTTACGTTTAGGGTTAGGGTTAGGGCTAGGGCTAGGCCCAGGGCTTGGTTTACGGTTAGGGATTACGGTTAGGTTAGGGCTAGGGCCAGGGCTAGGGTTAGGGTTAGGGTTAGGGTTGGGGTTGTGGTTGGGGTTGGGGTGTGTTTGGGGTTATAGTTAGAGTTAGGTTTGGGGTTGGTGTTGGGGTTGGGGTTGGGGTTAGGGTTAGGGTGAGGCTTAGGTCTAGGGCTATTTTTAGGGTTAGTGTTAGGGTTAGGGCTAGGGCAAAGGCTAGGTTTAGTGTTAGCGTTAGGTCTGGGGTTAGTGTTTGGTTTAGATTTTGGGCTAGGGCAGGGCAAGGCCTAAGGCTAGGGCTAGGGTTAGGGTTAGGGTTAGGGCTAGGGCCAGGGCTAGGTTTACGGTTAAGGTTAGGGTTAGGGTTAGGGCTAGAGTTAGAGCAAGGTTTAGGGTTAGGGTTAGGCTAATGTTAGGTTTATGGTTAGTATTAGGGTTAGGGCTGGAGCTAGGGTTCGTGTTAGGTTTAGGGTTAGGGTTAGGGATAGAGTTAGGGTTAGGGATAGGGTTAGGGCTAGGGCATGGTTAGGGCTAGGGCTAGGGTTAGGGTTAGGTTTAGGGTTAGGGTTAGGGTTAGGACTACGGTTAGGGTTAGGGTTAGGGCTAGGTTTAGGGTTAGGGTTAGGGTGACGGCTAGGGCTAGGGCTAGGGTTAGGTTTAGGGTTAGTGTTAGGGCTAGGGATAGGGTTAGGGTTAGGGTAAGGTCTACGGTTAGGGTTAGGGTTAGTATTAGGGTTCATGCTGGGGCTAGAGTTCGGTTTAGGTTTAGGGCTAGGGATAGGCTTAGGGTTAGGGTTAGGGTTAGGGTTTGGGTTAGGGCAAGGGCTATGGTTAGGGTTAGGTTTAGGTTTCGGGTTAGTGTTAGTGTTAGAGCTAGGGCTAGGGTTAGGTTTAGGGTTAGGGTTAGGGCTACAGCTAGGATTAGGGTAAGGGTTAGGGTTAGGGCTAGTTCTAGTATTAGGGTAATGTTTAGTGCTAGGGCTAGGGCAGTTGAAAGGCCTAGGGTTAGGGTTAGGGTTAGGGTTAGGATTAGTGTTAGGTATAGGGCTAGGGTTAGGGTTAGAATTAGGGTTAGGGTTAGGGCTAGGGTTACGGTTAGGGTTAGGGCTAGGGCTAGGTTTAGGTTTAGGGTTAGGGTTAGGGTGACAGCTAGGGCTAGGGTTATGTTGATGGCTAAGGCTAGGGCTACGGTTAGGTTTAGGGCTAGTGCTACGGCTAGGTTTAGGGTCAGGGTTAGGGTTGGGGTTGTGGTTGGAGTTGGGGTGGGTTTGGGGTTGGATGTAGAGTTAGGCTTGGGGTTGGGGTTGGTGTTAGCGTTAGGGTTAGCATTAGGGTTAGGGTTAGGGTTAGGGTGAGTTCAAGGGCTAGGTTTAGGGTTAATGTTAGAGTTAGGGCTAGAGCTTAGGCTAGGGTTAGGGTTAGGGTTAGGATTAGGGTTAGGTTTAGGCTTAGGCTTAGGGCTTTGGCAGGGCTATGGCTAGGGCTAGGGTTAGAGTTAGGGTTAGGGCTAGGGCTAGAGTTTGAGCTAGGGTTAGGTTTAGGGACTACGGCTATGGACCGGGTTAAGGTTAGGGTTAGGGCTAAGGTTAGGGTTAAGGTTAGTATTAGGGTTATGCCTCGGGCTAGGTTTAGGGTTAGGGTTAGGGTTAGGGATAGGGTTAGGGTTAGGGATAGGGTTTAGATTTAGGTTTCGGTTAGGGCTAATGCTAGGGCTAAGGCTAGGGTTAGGTTTAGGGTTAGAGTTTGGGTTAGGGCTAGATCTATGGTTAGAGTTAGGTTTAGGGTTAGAGTGAGAGCTCGGGCTAGGGTTAGGTTTAGGGTTAGTTAGGGCTAGGGCTATGATTAGGGTAAGGGTTAGGTATAGGGCTAGGGCTAGGATTAGGGTAAAGTTTAGGGTTAGGAATAGGGCGGTGGCTAGGGCTATGGTTAGGGTTAGGGTTAGTGTTAGGGCTAGGGCTAGGTTTAGGGTTAGGGTTAGGGCTAGGGTTAGTGTTAGGGAAGCGTTAGGTTTAGGGTGACTGCTAGGGCTAGGGCTAGGTTTAGGTTATGTCCAGGGCTAGGGTTAGCTTTAGGGCTAGGGCTAGGTCTAGGGATAGGGTTAGCGATAGGGTTAGTGTTAGGGCTTGGGCTAGAGCTAGAGCTAGGGGTACAGCTAGCGTTAGGGTTAGGTTTTGGGTTAGGGCTATGGCAATGGTTATGTTAGTGTTAGGGTGAGAGTTAGTGCTAGGGTTATGTTTAGGGTTAGTTAGGGCTAGGGCTAGGATTAGGGTAAGGGTTAGGGCTAGGGCTCGGTCTATGGTTAGTGTTTGGGTTAGGTCTAGGGCTTGGGCTAGGGCTAGGGTTAGAGTAAGGGCTAGTGTTAGGGTTAGGTTTAGGACTAGGGCTAGGGCTAGGGCTATGGTTAGGGTTAGGGTTATGTTTTGGGTTAGGGCTAGGGCTATGGTTAGGGTTAGGGTTAGGTTTAGGACTAGGTCTAGGGTTAGGTTTAGGGTTAGGGTTAGGGTTAGGGCTAGGTCTAGGGCTTGGTTAGGTTTAGGGTTAGGGTTAGATTTAGGGCTAGGGCTATGGTTAGGGTTTAGGTTATGGTTAGGGCTAGGTCTAGGGCTAGGGTTAGGGTTTGGGTTAGGTTTAGGGTTAGGGCTAGGGCTATGGTTAGGTTTATGTTTAGGGTTAGGGCTAGGGCTAGGGTTTGCGTTAGTGTTAGGGCTAGGGTAGGGCTAGGGTTATGGTTAGGGTTAGGGTTAGATCTAGTGTTAGGTTTATGATTAGGGTTAGTGTTAGGACTAGGGTTAGATTTAGGTCTAGGGTTAGGGTTACGGTTATGGATAGGGATAGCTTTAGGGCTAGTGTTGTGTTAACAGTTAGGACTATGACTAAGTCTAAGGCTATGGTTAAGTTTACCTTACGTTTAGGGTTTGGGTTAGGGTTCGGGTCGGGTTCGTTTCGGGTTCGAGTTCGGGTTAGGGTTACGGTTCAGCTTTGGTTTCGGGTTTGGGTTAGATTCAGGTTATGGTTCGTGTTCGGGTTCGCATTAGGGTTAGCATTAGGGTTAATGTTTGCATTAGGGTTACGGTTAACTGTTGGGGTTTTATTTGGGGTTGGGTTGGGTTTGGGGTTGGAGGTACAGTTAGGGTTGGTGTTGGGATTTGGGTTGGGTTTAGGGTTAGCGCTAGGGCTAGGGCTTGGGTTAGGGTTAGGGTTAGAGTGAGAGTTAGGGCTAGGGTTATGGTACGGTTTAAGGTTAAGGTTAGGGCTATGTCTAGGGTTAGGGCTAGGCTTAGGATTAGGGTTAGGGTTAGGGTTAAAGCTAGGGCTAGGGTTAGGCTTCGGGTTAGGGTTAGGGTTAGGGCTAGGGTAGGGTTAGGGTTGGGTAAGGAATAGGGCCAGGGCCAGAGCTAGGGTTACGGTTAGGGTTAGGGCCAGGGCTAGGTCTAGGGCTAGGGCTAGGGCTAGGGCTAGGGCTAGGGTTACATTTAGGGTTATTGTTAGTGCTAGGGCCAGGGCTAGGGCTAGGGTAAGGGTTAGGGTTAGGGCTAGGGCTAGGGTTATGGTTAGGGTTATTGTTAGGGTTGGGGTTGGGGTTGGGTTTGGGTTTGGGGTTGTCGTTAGGGTTGGTTTGGGGTTGGAGGTAGATTTAGGGTTGGGGTTGGGTTTGGGGTTGGGGTTAGGGTTATGGTCAGGTCTAGGGCTAGGTTTAGGGTTAGTGTTATGTTTAGGGCTAGCGCTGAGGCTAGGGATCGGGTTAGGTTTAGGTCTAGGGTTAGGGTTAGGGTTAGGATTAGGGCTAGGACAGCGCTAGGGCTAGGGCTAGGGTTTTGGTTAGGGCTAGGGCTAGAGTTACGGCTAGGGTTAGTGTTAGGTTAGGGATTACGTCTAGGGATGGTGCTAGGGTTAGGGTGAGGGCTAATGTTGGAGTTAGGGTTGTATTAGGATTTTGGCTTGGGCTAGGGTTAGGTTTAGGGTTAGGGTTAGGCTTACCGATAGTGTTACGTTCAGGGATAGGGTTAGGGTTAGGGTTAGGGCCGGCGCCGTGGCTCAACAGGCTAATCCTCCGCCTTGCGGCGCCAGTACACCGGGTTCTAGTCCCGGTTGGGGCACCGGATTCTGTCCCGGTTGCCCCTCTTCCAGGCCAGCCCTCTGCTGTAGCCCGGGAATTCAGTGGAGGATGGCCCAGGTGCTTGGGCCCTGCACCCCATGGGAGAGCAGGAAAAGCACCTGGCACCTGGCTCCTGCCATCGGATGAGCGCGGTGCACCGGCCGCAGTGCGCCGGCCGCGGCAGACATTGGAGGGTAACCCAACGGCCAAGGAAGACCTTTCTCTCTGTCTCTCTCTCTCTCTCACTGTCCACTCTTCCTGTCAAAAAAAAAGGTTAGGTTTAGGTCTAGGGCTATGGCTAGGTCTAGGGCTATGGCTAGGACTAGGGCTAGGACTAGGGTTAGGGTTAAGGTTAGGGTTAGGGCTAGGGTTAGGGTTAGGGTTAGGGTTAGGGCTAGCGTTAGGTTTAGTGTGACGGCTCTGGCTAGGGCTAGGGTTAGCTTTAGGGCTAGGGCTAGGGCTAGGGCTATGTCTAGGGCTAGGGCTAGGGCTAGGGTTAGGGTTAGTGTTAGGGCTATGGCTATGGCTAGGGCTACGGCTAGGGTTCGGTTTAGGATATGGGTTAGGGCTATGGCTATGGTTAGGGTTAGGGTTAGGGTTAGGTTGAGGGCTAGTTTTAGGGTTAGTGTTAAGGTTAGGGCTAGGGCTGAGGCTAGGGTTAGGTTTAGGGTTAGGTCTATAGTTAGGTTTTGGGTTAGGATTAGGGCTAGGGCAGGGCGAGGGCTAGGGCTAGGGCTAGGGTTAGGGTTATGGCTAGTGTAGAGTTAGGGCTAGAGTTAGAGCTTGGGTTAGTGTTAGGTTTAGGGAATACAGCTAGGGATAGGCTTAGGGTTAGGGTTAGGGCTAAGTTTAGGGTGAGAGTTAGTATTAGCGTTAGGGCTTGGGCTAGGTTTAGGGTTAGGGTTAGGGCTAGGTTTAAGGTTTAAGGTTAGGGCTAGGGTTAGGTTTAGGGTGACTGCTAGGGCTAAGTCTAGGGTTAGGTTTAGGGCTAGGGCTAGGGTTAGCATTAGGGCTAGGGCTAGGTCTGGGGCTAGGGTTAGGGTTAGTGTTAGGGATATGGCTAGGTCTAGGGCTAGGTCTAGGGTAGGTTTAGGGATAGGACTAGGGCTAGTTCTCGGGCTATGGCTAGGGTTAGGGTTAGGGTTTGGGTTAGGGCTAGGACTATCGTTAGGGTTAGGTTTAGGGTTAGGGTGAGAGCTAGGGCTAGGGTTAGGGTTAGGGTTTGTTAGGGCTAGGGCTAGGATTAGGGTAAGAGTTAGGG
>JADBBT010003285.1:0-11777 GCA_015711505.1 Sylvilagus bachmani | reverse complement strand
ATGGTATGATGTTTTAATATGTGAAATCATTGCGTAATGATCAAATCAGGACAGTGAGCAAATCCATCCCTTCAAACATTCATGATTTCTTTGTAGTGAGATCATTTAAAATCGTTTCTTGGAACAATTTTAAAATATCCAGCATAATATTAACTACAAGTTTGCTATTGTGCAGTAGAACACCAGAATCTACTCCTATCTCACTGCAAGTTTGTAACACTGACAGATCTCCCCATGCCCCCATCCCATATGTCAAGATTTTAGAGACTTTCCCTAGGCCAGGAATGTTACAACTTTGCTGCTTTGTGGACCAAACTGTGACTTTCAGTGTTCTAGAAGTGGGGAATTCAGTTGCCAGGTCCCAGTACAAGTCTGTAGACATTATTACCTCATCTGCCCATATGGGCGCTGGTTCGACTTCTGGCTGCTCCACTTCCGATCCAGCTCTCTGCTATGGCCTGGGAAAGCAATACAAGATGGCCCAACTCCTTAGGCCCCTGCTCCCACATGGGAGATCTGGAAGAAGCTCTGGTCTCCTGGCTTTGGATCAGCACAGCTTCAGCCATTGCAGTCAGTTGAGGAGTGAACCAGCGGATGGAAGACCTCTCTCTCTCTCTCTCTCTCTCTCTCTCTCTCTCTCTGCCTCTCCTTTCTCTGTGTAACTCTGACTTTCAAATAAATAGGTAAATCTTTAAAAAAATTCCATTGATGGAATATCCTTAATCATTCTCCATGTCATTTGGAGTTTATGCCTTTATAAAACTATTTCTATCAATTTAGAAAGGATTGGAAACACAGTTAAGGGAGATATGTTGTACACATTCAGTCTGCCATATTTTAACAAGAATCCTCTGTTCTGCTTATTTTATCCACCATGTTGGATCAAGATTGTAAATCTGATCATGATACTCACCTGCCTGAAATTCTTTAGAGGATCCCTCTTTCCTCAGTTCAAGGTGAGACTTCCCCACAAAGCTCAGGAGGGCTCCCAGCTCAGCATCCAGCTTGTGCTATTGAAATCCTGTCTTTCACCTAATACTCTACCGCTGCAACTTTGCTTACTCACCTAAGTGTAAGGAGCTAATGGAGCTCAGTTATAGGCTGTGTCTTTGGACAAAGGAAAAGCACTCTTTCTGAAACATCATGTTCACACGTAGGCCAAATACCCTGATCTGATCATTCGTACTGCATACAAGTGAGGGCTTCAAAAAGTTCTTAGAAAATGAAAGGAAAAGAGGCTCATTTTCTATGACCTCTTTGAAGATTCCCTCATACTGAAATGTCACACTGTACCCTCAAAATATGTACAATTACCATGCCCACTAAAAATAAAAATAAACAAAAGGCAAAGTTCTGGAAAAGATGAGATTTCTGTGCACACATGTAATCTTTTAAAGGAGAGGGCACTCGGAAGGCAGCTAAGGCTTGATCACCAAAAATCAGCAAAATGAAAACAAATAATAATGAATAATGAGCTCTCAGATGTTGAAGGAGATAAGGTGGCAGCCTTCAACCTCACTTTCAATGCTACATTCCATAAGAAGTAGTTTTATAATAAAAAAAAAGATTGCAAAAACAAGAAAAATAATAAATTCATGTCCAAACCAAAAATTAAAAAAGATTGAAGTAAAAGGGGAAAAAAGAATATCCCACCATTGATTGAGATCCCATTATTCCTGACGGACTTCAATCACATCTTTTGTGATCAGATATTCCCAGTTCTTTTGGGAAATGATTACTAGCAAATCTCTGACCTTCAAAGGGAAACCTGAGTTCATTGGAACTCCCTGTTTTTGATAGTATGATTCTTTGAGGTTTTTTTCTTTTTTTTTTTTTTTTTTGAGGTGTATGTCATTTTCACTTTGAAGTGAACCTCACTGCTATTTGAGTTTAATGTATTCTCCTTAGTTCTTATCCCTGAAGACCACGGTTAAAGGTTTTGCATCCCGGTCAGACATGGTGATGGTGCTTGTACCCAGGGATTTCTGCACTGCAGAGGCCTAGGGTCAGCAGAAGCTTGCTCTGGGGTTTATATATCAAGCTCTCTTCCCCACGGCACAACTGGGAACTACCCTGTTGAAGTGAGCAAAAAAAAAAAAAAGAAGAAGAAAGAAAGAAAAGCTAAGCCACCTCCTATCTCCTGTTGTGTGCTTGAATCTTCAGATATAACAGGTAGGAATGGAAGCAGAATGAGTCATTTCACTACAAGTGCATGAATTACTGCTAAAATATATTGTTGATATCTATTCCCAACAGTATTTGTATATACTTAAACTACCGAAGACATATTTCTTTATGCTGGGAGCATTCAAAAGCCTCTCTAGTAGCTATATTAAAAAATAGTTCACAGTCATGATTATCATCCTGTGCTACAGAACATTAGAAGTTAGTCCTGCCATCCAGCTGCACTGCTGTAGCCATTAACCATCCTCACTTCATGCCTGCCTCCCCTCATCAAACCCAGTCTCTTATAACTGCTATTCTGTTCTCTACTTCTGTGAGGTTAGCTTCCAGATACAAATGAGAATATGCAGTATTTGTCTTTCTCTACCTCATTTATTTCATTTAACATAATGTCCTGAAGTTTCATACATGTTGCTACAGATGACAAAACTTTATTCTTTTGTGATGGAATAATATTGCATTGTTAAATATAGCGTATTTTCTTTATCCATTCATCAGTTATTGGACATCTTGGTTGACATCATTTCTTGGATATTATGAATAGTGCTGCAATAAATATGCAAGCGCAGATGACTCCGGCATACCGTTTTAAATTCCTTTAGATTTATATATACATATATGTATGTATAAAATGAATAATGAGCATTAGAACTCAAATTACCAGATGTTTTAGACAGATGAAACCACCTTTCTTTATTTCCCCAGAAACCTTTTATTTAAGGTATACAAACTTCATGTGTTTCATAAATACAAACTTGGGATATAGTGATTCTTTGCACCCTACATTCCCTCCCACCCTTCTTCATCCTCCATCTCCTATTCCCATTCTTATTTTTTACTAAGATCTATTTTCAATTAACTTTTACATGTAAGATTAACCCTCCACAGATCACTAGACTAATCCTCCACCTTGCAGCGCTGGTACACCGGGTTCTAGTCCCAGTTGGGGTGCCGGATTCTGTCCTGGTTGCCCCTCTTCCAGGCCAGCTCTCTGCTGTGGCCAGGGAGTGCAGTGGAGGATGGCCCAAGTGCTTGGGCCCTGCATCCCATGGGAGACCAGGATAAACACCTGGCTCCTGCCATCAGATCAGCGCAGTGCGCCGGCCGCAGTGCGCCAACCGCGGCGGCCATTGGAGGGTGAACCAATGGCAAAGGAAGACATTTCTCTCTGTCTCTCTCTCTCACTGTCCACTCTACCTGTCAAAAAAAATAAATATAAAAATAAAAATAAAAGATTAACCCTACACTAAATATAGAATTCAACAAATACTATGGAAAAAAAAAAACCTGTTCCTCAACAGTTGAGACATGGGCTGTTAAAAATCATCACATCTAAAAGTGTCAATTTCAGTCCTATAGATTACTTTTTAGGTACTCTATTAGTTACCACAGATGAGAGAGAACATATAGTATTTGTCTTTTAGGGACTCGCTTATTTCAGTAGGTATAATGGTTTCCAATTGCATCCATTTTGTTGCAAACTATGGAATTTCATTTTTTTTTTACTGCTTTGAGGTATTTCATGGTGTATATAGCCCATAATTTCTTTATCCAGTCTTCAGTTGATGCACATCTGGACTGATTCCATATCTCAGCTATTGTGAATTTAGTTGCAATAAACATGGGAGTACAGATGAGTTTTTCATATGCTGATTTCATTTCCTTTGGGTAAATTCCCAGGAGTGGAATGGCTGGGTCATAATGGTAGGCCCATATTCAGATTTCTGAGATATCTCCATACTGTCTTCCACAGTGGCTGTGCCAGTTTACATTCCCATTAACAGCGGATTAGCATAACTTCTATGCCACATCCTCAACAGCATTTCTTGTTTGTTGATTTCTGTATCAGAGCCATTCTAACTGGGGTGAGATGAAACCTCACTGTGGTTTGGATTTGGAGTTCCCTGACAGCTAGTGATCCTGAGCATTTTTTCATGTGTCTGTTGGACATTTGGATTTCCTCTTTTGAAAAGTGCCTGATCAAGTCCTTTGCCCATTTCTTAACTGGAGTCTTTGTTTTGTTGTTGTAGGGTTTCTTGAGTTCTCTATATATTCTGGATATTAATCCTTTATCAGTTGCATAGTTTACAAATCATTTTTTCCATTCTGTCGGTTGCCTCTTCACTTTGCTGAGAGTTTCTTTTGCAGTGCAGAAGCTTCTCAGTCTGATTTTTCAATTTTGGTTTTTATTGCCTGTGTTTCTGGGGTCTTATCCAAGAACTCTTTACCTATACCAAAGTCTTGCAGCATTTTTTCAATGTTTTCTAATAATTTTTTAGCATTAGGTAGTAGATTTAGGTCTTTGAACCATTTTGAATGGGTTTTTATGTAAGGTGTAAGATAGGGGTTTGCTACATACATCTTCATGCAGAGATCCAGGATCCCCCACACCATTTGTTGAAAAAACTGTCCATTGTCTGGGGATTGATTTTAGCTCCTTTGTCAAAGATAAGTTGGCTGTATATGTGTGGATTGATTTCTGGAGTTTCTATTCTGTTCCATTGTCTACAAGTCTGTTTGTGTGCCAGTATCAGGCAGTTTTGATTATAACTGCCCTATAGTATGTCTTGAAATGTGGTGTTGTGATGCATCTGGCTTTGTTTTTGTTATTTAAGATTTCTTTGCCTATTCAGGATATCCTGTGTTTCCATGTGAGTTTATGTATTTTTTTCTATATCTGATAAGAATGTCCTTGTTATGTGATTGATATTGCATTGAGTCTGTAAATTGCTTTTGGTAGTATGGACATTTTTAAATTATATTGAGTCTTCCAATCCATGAAAATGGAAGATTTTTCCATTTTTTTGTGTGTCTTCTTCTATTTTTTTCTTTAATGTATTATAATTCTCATTGTAGAGATCTTGGACATCCTTTGTTAAATTTATTATAAAATATTTAATATTTTGTAGCTATCATGACTGGGATTGATCTAGAAGTTCTTTTTCAGCAGTGTCATTGTCTATATATACAAAGGCTATTGATTTTTGTATTTTAATTTTATATCCTGCCACTTTACTAAACTCTTATGACTTCCAATAGTTTCTTAATGGAACCTTTTGGATATCTTATATATAGAGAGAGAATCATAACTTCTGCAAATAGGGATAGTTTTACTTCTTCCTTCCCAATTTGTATCCCTTTGATTTATTTTTCTTGTCTGATGGCTCTGGATAAAACTTCTAGGACTATATTGAATAGCAATGGTGAGAGTGGGCACCCTTGTCTGGTTCCAGCTCTTAGTGGGAATGCTTTCACCTTTCCCCAATCAATAAGATGCTAGCCATGGGTTTGTCACAAATTTCCTTGATTGTGTTGAGGAATGTTTCTTTTATACTCAATTCGCTTAATGATTTCATCATGAAAGGGTGTTGTATTTTATTAAATGTTTTCTCTGCATCTGTTGAGGTAATTGTATAATTTTTGTTCTTCAGTTTGTTAATGTGATATATCACACTGATTGATTTGCAAATGTTGAACCATCCCTGCATACCAGGGATACATTCCACTTGGTCTCTGTGAATGATCTGTCTAATGTGTTGTTGAACTCGATTGGCTAGTATTTTGTTGACAATTTTTGCATCTATGTTCATCAAGAAACTTGCTCTGTAGTTCTCTTTCTCTATTGTAACTTTTTCAGATTTAGGAATTAAGGTGATGCTGGCTTAATAGAAGGATTTTGTGAGAATTCTGTTCCTTTCTATTGTTTTGAGTAGCTTGAGAAGAACTGAAATTAGTAACTCTTTAAATATCTGGTAGAATTCAGCAGTGAGGGGCTGGTGCATGGCTTACATGGTTAATCCTCTGCCTGCAGTGCCAACATCCCATATGGGTGCTGGGTTCTAGTCCCAGTTGCTCCTTTTCCAGTCTAGCTCTCTGCTGTGGCCCAGGAAGGCAGTGGAGATGACCCAAGTGCTTGGGCACCTGCACCCACTTTGGAGATCAGGAAGAAGTACCTGGCTCCTGGCTTCAGATCAGCATAGCTCTGGCCATGGCGGCCATCTGGGGAGTGAACCAGTGGAAGGAAGACCTTTCTCTCTGTCTCTCTCACTGTCTATCTGTCAAATAAATTAAAAAATAATAAATTAAAAAAAAAGAATTCAGCAGTGAAGCCATCTGTTCCTTGCCTTTTCTTTGTTGGGAGAGTCTTTATTAATGATTCAATTTCTGTCTTGGTTATTGGTCTATTTAGGTTTTCTGTTTCTTCATGGGTCAGTTTTTGTAGATCGTGTATATCAAGGAATATATCCATTTCTTTCAGATTTCGCTATTAATTGGCATACAGCCCTTTGTAGTAATTACTGATAATTCTTTTTATTTTTGTGGTATCTGTCATTATATTTTCTTTTTCATCTCTAATTTTATTTATTTGGGTCTTTCTCTCTCTCTCTCCCTCTCTCTCTCTCTCTCTCTCTCTCTCTTTTGGTTAGTGGGACCAACAGTGTATCAGTTTGATTTATTTTTTCAAAAAGAAATAGCTCTTTGTTTTTCTGATATTTTGAATGAATTTTTGGTTTCAATTTTATTGCTTCTCTAATATTAATTATTTCTTTTCTCCTACTAATTTTGTATTTTGTTTGCTGTTGTTTTTCTAATTCCTTGAGATGTATTGGAGGCTCATTTATTTGGTGTCTTTCCAATTTCATGATGTAGGCACCAATTGCTCTTAACATTGCTTTTGCTGTATCCCATAAGTTTTGATATATTGTTTGTCATCTTCATTTGTTTCTAAAATTTTTTTTATTTTCTTTTTTTTTCTTCTATGATCCACTGTTCATTTAGGAGCATGTTGTTCAGTCTCCATGTGTTTGCATATGTTCTAAAGATTCTTGAGTAATGTTTATTTCCAGCTCTATTCCATTGTAATCAGAGAAGATGCATGGTATGATTTCACTTGTTTTTTGTTTTTTTTTTGTATTGCTAAGACTTGCTTTATGGTCTAGCATATGGTATATTCTCAAGAAAATTCCATGTGCTGGAGAGAAGAATGTGCATTTAGCAACTGTAGGATGAAAACTTTTATAGATATCTATTAGGTCCATTAGGTCTGTAGTGTGGATTAACTCTGTTGTCTCCTTGCTCATTTTTTTCTGTCTCTTTGGCCTGTCAATTGCTGAAAGTTGGGTATTGAAGTCCCCTAATTGTGTTGTACTGGAGTCTATGTCTCCCTTTAGATCCATTAACATTTCTTTGAAATAGCCAGGTGCCTATAATTTTGTGTGTATGCATTAATTATAGTCACATTCTCCTGTTGAATTGATTCCTTAATCACTACATAGTGCCCTTCTTCCTCTTGTTTACCAGTTTTTGTATTAAAGTCCATTTTGTCTGATATTAGATGCCTAAACCAGCTATTTTTCAGTTTGCTTGGAATATCTTTTTCCATCCTTTGACTTTCATTCTGTGTATATCTTTGTTGGTGAGATGTTTCTTGTAGACAGAAAATAGATGGGTCTTATTTTTTAATCCATGCTGCCAGTCTATATCTTTTAACTGGAGAGTTGACGCTATTGATATTCAAGGTTACTATTGATAAGTAATGATTTGTCCCTGTCATTTTCCCATAAATATTCCCATTGTTTTATTTGGATTTCTTTTGAACTTTTACTGGGAGATTTTCTGCCTTTGCCTTCTTTCATAGTAATGACCATGTTTCTGTGTTTCTGTGTGTAGCATGTCTTTAAGCATCTTTTGTAAGGTTGGGCAGGTAGTGACGAATTCCTTCAATTTCTCATTGTTATGGATGGTCTTTATTTCACCTTCCTTCATAAATGAAAGCTTTGCAGGGTATAGTATTATGGGCTGACAGTTTTTTTCCTCTTATGATTTGGAATATATTTCACCATTCTCTTCTAGCCTATAGCATTTCTGATGGGAAGTCAGTTGTTAGCCTATTTAGAGATCCTCTGAAAATAATCTGGCATTTCTCTCATATACATTTTAGAATCTTTTCTTTATGTTTTATTGTGGAGAGTTTGACTAAAATGTGTCATTGTGAAGATCTTTTCTGGTTATGTCTGTTAGGAGTTCTATGTGCTTTCTGAACTTGAACATCCCTTTCTCCAAATTGGGGAAGTTTTCTGTAATTATTTCACTTCAAAAGCCTTCTAATCCATTTTCTCTTTGCATATCTTCAGGAACTCCTAAGACCTGTGCATTGTGTCATTCCCAATAGTATCCCATAGATCTCCAACACTATTTTTAATTTTTCTAATTTCTTCTCTCTTTTTTTCTTTTTTGGTCTGACTGTAAAATTTCCAGAGATTTGTCTTCTAACTCACATATTCTTTCCTCTGCCTCACTAAGTCTATTGTTAAAGATTTCCACCACTTTTTAAATTTGATTTATTGAATTCTTCATTTTTATTTATTTTAAAACCTCAATTTTATGGGAAAAATTTTCATCATGTCATGCATGGATTTCTTTAATTTTTAGATTTGTTTCCAAGTAATCCTATGACCAATTTTTTAAATTCTGTTTCCAGCATTTCTTCAATCTCTTCATATTCACATTCTGAAGTGTTCCTTTGGTGGTGACATGTTGTCTTCCTTATTTTTCTTTTTTGAATTTCCACATTCATTTTTAGACATTTGCAGAGATAAGCAAATGTTTGTTTTCTCTGTTACCCTTTATCTTTGAACTATGCCTTTGTGGTTTAATGTAGTGTCTGCTCTTTCAATGAATACCCAGAGGTGTGTGCTCTGTGTGGCCAAGAAGCTCTGTTCAGTGCTCCAGAGTGATGGGAGTGTCCAAGGTGACACCCAAGTTGAGCATGGTAAATCTTTTTTTTTTTTTTAATCAGAGGGTGGGTTTGATCAGCTCTGTTGGCATAGTCTGACAATCACTTCCTCTCCTCCAAGGTGACCAATGCCTGGGCCCTAGCCTCAGTGGGTGCAATATTCAGCCACAACCACACAAAGGATCTGTGCACTCCTCATTGTGAGCATGGATCCCACAGCAGTGACCCTACCCAGACTATCTAAACCCTGAGTGTGTGGCTCACAGTGACTACCCAGAGACCAGCCACACCCTGTGCTCTCCCACACAGCCACAGTGTTTTCATAGTCCCAGCACACAAGGCTCCCACAGTCATAGGCACTGAACTTCCTGTCAATTCTCCTAGCCAGAATCAGGGGTCTCCTCTTGGCTGGTTTCTGGGTATATGGACACAAGCTGGTACAGCTGTTACATATGTCCAAAATAGCCCCCACCCTCTCTCAGCTAGTTACAGGATGCCAATTTTGGGTGATCATGGAGAGAGGAACATGCCCCTTTTTTCCCTCCAGGTTGGCAGGTGCACTGTCCCCCACAGGTCTCCAAGCTGACTCACATCAGGCTCTTCTCACATCTTACAGCTCATGCTGTGTGTCCACACCTCCCATGTAGATCCACAGTATCCCTCTAAGTTGTGTGGAGTTTCCACTACAGTTTTCTCCCTAGCTCTTCCCTGAGATTGCATTGTCTCCAGTTTTTTTAAAACTATCTTCTCCTAGACTAGAGTAATAAGCTTCCTCCCTATTCTACCATATTGGCTTCTCCTCTGAGATAGCAGTTTTCTATTTCTTTTTGGACACTGGGATTTCTGAGTTATATGACTGCTCTATTTTGAGCATTTTTGAGGAACTCCACACTGGTTCCCATGATGGTTGTACTAATCACATTCCCATCAACACATTATGAGAGTTCCACTTTCTCTGTATCCTCCTGAGCATTTTTTATTTTTTATCTTTTTGATAACAGCCTTTACAACAAGTGAGATGAAATCACATCGTGGTTTTGATTTGCATTTCCTGTTGAATTAGTGATGTTGAATTATTTTTCTTGTGCTTGTTGACCATTTGTGTATCCTCTTTGGAGATATTTCTATTCAAGACATTTGCCCATTTTAAAATGGGGTTATTTGGGATTTTTTGCTGTTGAATTTTTGAGTTCCTTATATATTTTGGAAATTAATCCCATGTCAGATGAATAGTTTGCAAATATTTTCTCCCATTCTGAGAGTTGTGGCTTTACTCTTGATTGTTTCTTTTGCTAGGCGTAAGTTTTTTCATTTGCTGTGATCCCATTTGTCAATTTTGCTTTTGTTGTCTATTTTGGGGGGGGGGGGGCATTGAGGAAATCTTTGCCCAAGCCAATGTCCTGAAGCATTTTTCATATTTTTCTTTTAATAGTTTCATGGTTTAGGGTCTTACAATTGTCTTTGATATATTTTGAGTTGAATTTTGCATAGGGTGAGAGACAGGGATCTATTTTCATTCTTTAGCAGGAGGATGTTCAATTTTCCAAACACAATTTATGGAAGAGACTCTCCTTTCCCCACTCTATAGATTTGAGCCCTTTGTCAAAAATCACTTGATTGTAAATTCATGAATTTATTTCTAGGTTCTGATTTTTGTCCCATTGTTCCATGTGTCTTTGATGACAGTACCATGTTGTTTTGATTATTACAATTTAGGATATGTTTTGAAGTCAGGTATTGTAATGCCCCACCTTTGTTCTTCTGTTCAGAATTGTTTTGTCTATTCAGGGTCTTTCATAGTTCCACACAAATTTTAGATATGTTTCTATTTCTATGAAGCATATCATTGGTATTTAGATAGGAATTATATGGAACCTGTAGGTTTCTTAGATTAGCATAGATATTTTACCAATACAAGTTATTCTTTTTTTAAGCTTTTATTTAAAGAATATAAATTTCCAAAGTACAGCTTATGGATTACAATGGCTTCCCCCCCCATAACTTCCCTCCCACCCGCAACCCTCCCCTTTCCCACTCCCTCTCCCTTTCCATTCACATCAAGATTCCTTTTCAATTCTCTTTATATACAGAAGATCAGTTTAGTACATATTACATAAAGATTTCAACAGTTTGCCCCCACATAGCAACACAAAGTGAAAAATACTGTTGGAGTACTAGCTATAGCATTAGATCACAATGTACAGCACATTAAGGACAGAGATCCTACATGATTTTTTTTTTTGAAATTGATTAATTTTCTATGCAATTTCCAATTTAACACCAAGGGTTTTTTTTTCATTTTCAATTATCTTTATATACAGAACAATACGAGTTATTCTAATCCACAAACATGGGCTGTTGTTCCACCTTTGTGTGTGTGTGACCTCTTCAGTTTCTTTCAAGAACCTTTTGTAATTTTAATTACAAAAGTCTCTTCATTCTCTTGATTAAATTAACTCCTAAGCATTTTTTGCCTATTAATGAGATTGCCTTCACTTTTTTTGCAGTAAGTTTGTTATTGCGTATTAAAAAAAACTACTAGAAACCCTACAGGCTAGAGGAAAGTCTTAAAAGAAAAAAAAATTCAAACCAAGAATACTATATCAAGTGAAACTATACTTTAAAAGAGAAGGAGAAATGTTATTTTCCTTATAAGGAAAAACAGAGAGTTCACTACCCACTACCACCAGATAGCCTTGCAAGAATTTCTGAAGGATATCTGGCATTAGAATTAAACATCATGAAATCACATGACACCATCAAATTTACTAACAGAGCTGATAGAATGGGCTCAAGAACCCATGAGAGTGTTTTTGGCATGGAAAGCCAAGACACTCTGGGAAAAAAAAAAAAAAAA
>JADBBT010003284.1:0-11777 GCA_015711505.1 Sylvilagus bachmani | reverse complement strand
TTTTGTTCTAATACTATTGGTTGAACTCTGCAATTAACACACAATTATTCCTAGGTGTTAAAATTTCAACTGAAAAGTAATCCCTGTTAATTATGAGAGAGGGAAAAAGAAAGGGAGGATATGTACAATTTGGGCAAGCTCAATCGGACTTGCCCCAAATGATGGAGTTAGAAATGTGCTAGAGGACCCCGGTACAATCCCAGCAATGTGGCATGTACCAAGCCATCTCACTGGCCCAAGTAATCAATTTCAGTTCACAATTGATCACACTGATAGGTCTAAGAGTCAAAGGGATCACACAAACAAGACCAGTGACTGCTAATACTAACAGATAGAACTAAAAAAGGGAGAGACTGATCCAACATGGGAAGTAGGATACACAGCAGACTCATAGAATGGCAGATGTCTTAAATAGCACTCTGGCCTCAGAATCAATCCTTAAGGCATTCAGATCTGGCTCAAGAGCCCATGAGAATATTTTAGGCATGCAACGCCAAGACCCTCTGGAAAAAAAAAAAAAAGGAAGAAGAAGACATAAATGACTAGAGCCTAGGGTGATTACTGACGCCATAAACAATAGTGGCAAATTGTTAAATCAACAACAGTAGTCACTGTGTACTTATGGCCCATGTGGGATCTGTCCCTAATGTGTTGTCCAATATGAAGTAATGCAATAACTAATACTGAAACAGTATTTTTACACCTTGTGTCTCTGTGCGGGTGCAAACTGACAAAATCTTTACTTAGTATATACTGAATCGATCTTCTGTATATAAAGATAATTGAAAATGATTAAAAAATTGGAAGTTGCATAAAAAATCAATCAATTAAAAAAAATCATGTAGGATCTCTGTCCTTAATGTGCTGTACAATGTGATTTAATGCTATAACTAGTACTCAAAGAGTATATTTCACTCTGTGATGATATGTGAGGGCAAATGGTTTAAAATCTATACTTAGCACAAACTAAACTGAGCTCCTGTATACAAAGAGAATTGAAAATGAATCTGGATGTGAATGAAAGGGGAGAGGGCGAGGGAAGGGAGAAGGGTAGCAGTGGGGAGGGAAGGTATGGGTGGGGAAGCCATTGTAATCCACAAGTTGTACCTTGGAAACTTATATTCTAAATAAAAGTTAAAAAAATAATTATGGTTTTTTTATTTGTTTTCAATTTTTGTATTGCCTATTATGTTTATTTATTTTTTTACTTTATCATTGATTAGAAATTTCTTAGGGAAAAGAATTGGTAATATTTGGGCATACTTGTCTTATTCTCTCAAAGAATAATATCTATAATGTCACTACTTAGACTGATATCTTGAGACTTTTATCATAATAGAAGCATTAACCCTAAGACCTACATTGCTAAGAGTACATCATCTGAAATGATTTGACCACTTTCAAATGCTTACTTCAAAAGTTTTTGAAGAACATATACTTCTTACATTTTCTGTTGAGGTGGTGAATAACACAAATATTAATTAATCATTAGCCTATCTTGCATTCTCAGGATATATGCAATTTTGCCATATGCTATTCTTTGTAAGCTGATGACATAACTTATTAATATTCTTTACATATCACAATTCATTCTGATGTGTATAAAACAGAGTACATATAGGTATGCTTCTAATGACCTACATAAGGATAAACATAGTAACATGATCTTCTCCAATTAAAAATGGGAAAATATCCAACTAAATGCAAACATACATATATTGCTGTACACTTATGCATTAGAGTACTTTAGACTGATGACGATGAAACAAAAGGGCTACAGGCAACAACATGCACGAATCTCACAACAACAGCACTGAGAAAAAATCTGGATGCAAAAGAATACATTCTGAATGATTTCAGTTATCAAATTCAAAAAGAACTCTGTGGTTTGAGACAACATCACTAAAAAGAGAGAATTTAATTTTGTTCATAAATCTCCTGAGTTTGGGGCTAGTACAGTTATTATCTTTCTGTCCTTTTAGCCCTGAGGACTTGCACACTTCTGACTCACCATAGACTCGATAGTTAAGACAAATATATTTATAGGACAGAATTCTGGGGGGTGGTAGTGAGTAGCGATTATTTATCCTCTTTTTTCCCAGAGGGAAGTGTGCTTTGAGTACATTCTCTGGTAGTGAAAACCATGAGTTCCCTACAAACACATTCTTCTCTAGTTACCAAATTTGAAGAAATAAACCAAGTGTTCTTAATTCCATTGCAGTCTCATATTTTTGCCCATTTTCTACATGTAGAACTTTGTGCTGTGTTTGTGGGGAGCTTTTCTAGAACAGGCTCAGGAATTGGGTGAGAATGGAGATTTAAGTTGTTCAGCAATGCCAGAGTTTCTGTGACTAAAATTAATTATGTGGGAAATGAACCAAAGCCCATCTACCAATGTGTCAAGCCATGTTGTCCTCTGAATACATCAACAAAGACAAGTGTTCCTTCCCTTTGATGTAAAAGATTCCATTTTGCAACCACCAGACTGCAAATATTTTAAGAGACTAATAATTTATGAGAATGTGATGAAATGGGAGGCGCTGATGGAAGTAAATAAGTATAATTTTGGAGGGCAATTTGGCAATGTGAAGTACATTTGGATTTTTTACATCCATTTTTCTTTTGCTATTAACCCATCTTCAGAATATTGCCTTTCCATAACAGGTGCTTAATATTTGTTTGTTAATGTGCTATCAGCTTCACAATTTAGTTTGACATTTTGAATAAAATAATTCATGAATATTGCTTCTAAAATACCTACAGTAAAATTTTGATAAACAAAAACAATGATGATTTTATCTGTTATAATTTAAGGTATTTTGAATGGGTTAGTACAATGCTATTGAAAATGAAAAATGACCACTCAGCTCATAATATGGAATAAAGATTTTATTAGTATACTTTTAAACTTCTTAAATGCAGTTAATTTGGTTGCTGCTAGAAGGAGCATATGGAATAATTCACTAATTATATTCCTATAGATGTTTCTTCACTATTCCACTTAAAGCATTTGAAGTTTTGGTGATAAGCAGGCATTAACGCCAACAAATAATCTCGAATTTAGTCTTGCTTTTCAAGTGTGGAAAACTTAAGCAAAAGGAAAGCCAGAAATCTTATTATGAAGTCAAAACAATAAAATAATGCCTAACTTTCGAAAGAGTATTTCTATTCAAAATACATATTTGCATGTAACATAATAAGCACCACACATCTCTGTGTAATAAATTTTGGGTGAAAAGTCCTTTTGGAAGAACAGTGGTAGCATATTAGTCATTGATTTGGCTGAATACTGCCAAAAACTTAGGGTATTTTCAAGGACAAGTATTCTTTACACCCTTACCAAGATTACTTCAACTGAAAAATTAAATTAAAAGCAGTGTCTAATAGTGATTACTATGTGCTATAGAGTGGAAAATATCTGAAAAGCTACATTTTAGGCGTTCTCACAACACAAAAGAAATAAGATATATGTGAGATAATACATATTTTAATTAGCTTAATTTAGCCACTATATAAAGTGTACATAAGAACATCCTATTGCACACCAAAATATGTAAAATATTTATGTCAGTTAAAAATAGAAATGATAATAAAGAAGCAATCCTAACAGGAATAAATCATACCAGATGCTATCTAAAGAAAAATTTCTTCCAATTTAAGAACAACTTAATGCTATTAATTAAGAAAAAACTTTTATATTATCTATTCTAATAGATACTGTTATATTGTACTTGAAAACCTACTTGAATGGGAATGGAGAAGTGGATGTGGACTTTAGAATAATCATATTCCTAAGATTCAGCATGTTTGTGCTAATTGAGAAATTTTGAAGTTCCAGACGAGAGTGTTAATTGGGTAGAAATTATCCTGATTTTGAAAGTGGTAAGAGAGACTAAACTATCATAAATGTACAATATGTATCTCAGAAACTGAGAGCACTCAACATGAGAATACGCATGCAGAAAAATTCTCAAAAACAAATGAATAAAGGCTAAATTATCACTATCATGTCCAGGAAACTGACTTGTAGAACGTTCATGTGCATTCTGGACTAAATATTTCATCTCTCCAAATTTAATATTAATAATAACATTATTATATTATCATTTTTAAAATTAATTCTTCAGCTACATAGTATTTGGAATTGTGACTTATAAGGACAGTATGCACAATAGTAGAATGAATTTCTGCTGTACAATGTTGTTTTAGAGCGGAGATAATTGCTGCATTCACACAAAATACAGTTTCCAGTGGCCTGACAATGAGAAAATGTCCTTTTTCAGATAGTATGTCTTTGGGAAACACAGCTGGCAAATAATAAGAAAAATATGACATGCAAACACATGTTTGTATGTACATGTATACACATGCATACACCACATATTTATGGGGACTTAAATATTAAGCATCGTTTGTTGATGGGTTAGCTGTGCCTACCTTCTGATCTTGGGTGCAGTCACACACATGTTTGGAGTTAACCTTGAGTCAATGATGAAGTCCCACTGAGCTAGTCTGGACTCTCCTACACATTTTTGCATCTCTGTCCATTAATTAGGACAATCTTTTCTAGGTCTCCTGGGATTATTCTCCATCTTTGATATAGTGTCTCCTATTGTGGTGGGCTGTCTTACACTATTCATCTATAGCTCATGGGTAGAATTCCAAAGAACACACACATCTTTGAACTTAGGCCCAGAAGCCGTCTATTGTCACTAGCCCTATAGTCTATTGTTAAAAAAAATTTACAAATTCATATTTAGACAAGGTCATAGTCAAAGTGGAAGTTCTCTCCTCCCTTCAGAGAAAGGTACCTCCTTCTTTGGTGGCCCTGTTCCTTCCACTGGTATCTCACTCGCAGGGATCTTTCATTTAGGTTTTTTTTTTTTTTTTTTTTTGCTAGAGTGTCTTGGCTTTCCATGCCTGAAATACTCTCATGGGCTTTTCAGCCGGATCCTCATGCCTTAAGGGCTGATTCTGAGGCCAGAGTGCTGTTTAGGACATCTGCCATTCTATGAGTCTGCTGTGTCTCCCACTTTCCATGTTGGATCATTCTCTCCGTTTTTTATTCTATCAGTTAATATTAGCAGACACTAGTCTTGTTTATGTGATACCTTTGGCTCTTAGTCCTATAATTATGATCAATTGTGAACAGAAATTGATCACTTGGACTAGTGATATGGCATTGGTTCATGCCACCTTGATAGTATTGTATTGGAATCCCCGGTATGTTTCTAACTCTACTGTTTGGGGCAAGTCAGCTTGAGCATGTCCCAAATTGCACATCTCTTCCCTCGCTTATTCCCTCTCTTATATTTAATAGCGATCACTTTTCAGTTAAGTTTCAACACTTAAGAATAACTGTGTATTGATTACAGTATTCAACTAAAAGTATTAAGTAGAACAAACAAAAAAAAAATACTAAGAGGGATAACGTATTAAGTTGTTCATCAACAGTCAGGGCAAGGGCTGATCAAGTCACCGTTTCTCACAGTGTTCATTTCACTTTAACAGGTTTCCTTTTTGGTTCTCGGTTAGTTGTCACCAATCAGGGAGAACATATGATATTTGTCCCTTTGGGACTGGCTTATTTCACTCAGCATAATGTTTTCCAAATTCCTAACAGGGGTCACTTTCTTGTCTAAATATGATCAGAGTAGGTGAACTCAAAAGGCTTCCATAGCCGTAGCAACTCAAGACAAGAGCCTAGCGTGATTACTGATGCCATAAACAAGTGTGTCAATTTGTTAAGTCAACAACAGGAGTCACTGTGCACTTACTCCTCATGTAGGATCTCTGTCCTTAATGTGCTGTGCATTATGATTTAATGCTATAACTAGTACTCCAACAGCATTTTTCACTTTGTGTTGCTATGTGAGGGCAAACTGTTGAAATCTTTACATAATATATACTAAACCGATCTTCTGTATATAAAGAGAATTGAAAATGAATCTTGATGTGAATGGAAGGGGAGAGGGAGCGGGAAAGGGGAGGGTTGCTGGTGGGAGGGAAGCTTGGGGGGGGCATTGTAATCCATGAGCTGTACTTTGGAGATTAATATTCCTTAAATAAAAGTTAAAAAAATAAAAAAATTACAAATTCAGCTCAAATTTGAGAAATCTGTGGTTCTAAATAATGTTTCCTTAGAATGGACCACTCCACATTCACTATTTTATCATTTTGTATGGTTTAATGGTCTCCATGTGCAAGTATGCTATCAGAAATATGAATGATTATTTAGGTTTCAATGGATTTTTTAAAGGTTTATTTATCTGTTTGAGAGGCAGAGTTACAGACAGAGACAGGAAGAGATGGAGGGAGAGAGAGAGCTTCCATCTGCTGGTTCACTCCCCAAATGGCCACAATGGCTGGAGCTGACCCAATCCGAAGCCAGGAACCAGGAGCATCTTCCAAGTCTCCCACAGAGGTGCAGGGGACCAAGCACTTGAGCAATCCTCCACTGATTTCTCAGGCCTCAAGCAGAGAGCTGGATCAGAAGACGAGCAGCTGGATCTTCAATTGGCACCTTTAGGGGATGCTGGTGCCACAGGTGGAGGCTTAACCTACTATGTCACAGTGCCAACCCCTCTATGTTTTATTTATGCCTATTATCTACCTTCCTAAAATAGTTCATGGCACATAGTAGGTACTCAATTTACCTCTGCCTAAAAGTTCTGTGAAGATTCATTAAATGTATAGGAATCCTACTTTTCATACACAGCAAACACATTTATTGCTGTATCCAGGAAGTGAAGTGTTTCAAATCTGGGATTGAAAATGGAGCAGGTAGGTTAAATAAGACAAAGCTGACTTTATTATACTTATGGACATACACGAACGCATCCAAAATGAAAGAACCTACATCTAAACTTAGCAATTCACTGGCTTATCAGTTATTAACAGAATGCTTTTAAAAAACATAAATCTTAAATATTCTTTCAATTTCCAAATTATTCATGGTAACACATATCAGCAGAGTTCTATTTTTAAACTCACCATCACTTTAGGAAATAAGGCTATATTTGTTCATTGTTAGTTTTATTCTAATGCTTGTGCTTTATCCTATCGGGGAGAATAAAATAAATTATTCACCTTAAATGGAGGAGTATATTAATAAATTCTGATCACTGCTATTCTGTGAATCATCTCTTTTGCATTGTAAAAAAATTAATGTCTCTTCCCATCTTGAATAATTTATGTAGTCTTCTCAGTCCTAGCAGCAGCATAATAAATGTTCTGCATTCCTGGCAAGTTGATGATTCTGTTCACAAAGTGTGGTAGATTTTTAAAGTGAGTTACCATGTACTTCTAAGTCATCGCCTGCTAATTATCAACTGGGCTGTCATTCAAGAAGTGAAATCTAAACCTTTTTCATATTTCTGACTGATCTGCATGCACTAGGTTTCCCTCAGATTGTCAGGCAGTTATAATGGATAACAGTTTCAATGTCTCTAAACAAGAGATCTTCTGTTTCTTACAGACTCAGACTGAGTTCTCAAGCCATGGACTCCCACAGTTCTTATCCTGAGCTCCAGCTTTAATTTCTACACAGACCTTGACAAGCAATTTTACCTAAGACAGTTTTCTTATCACTCTGATGAATAATAAACATCCTTAATATTATATGGTTGATGTAGGGGTTGAATTATACAACAATTATTTATTAATTAGGACAGTGACTAGCATATGGAAATTTTCTACAAATTTAAGAATGATTAATAAATAGAATTTATACTATCCAAATTCATAAAGAAATAGTCTTTTGTTTATGTCAGGAAATTATGTTTACCGAATATTATTTCATAAAATTTATAGTTTTTCAGCCAAAGCATATCAATATTTTGCTTTAATACAGGAGAAAAGTGAAACAATAAAAATATTAAATAGTACAAATCCCACTCTCATCAAAGATAAAACTAAGCCACAAATATTTTCACCTAATTTCTTAAATAACTTAATGCAAAGCAAAGTTCAAGTTAATGTAACTAAATGCTATTAAAACTCAGATAATAAAAGATGAATGTAGTAGTTCATACAGTGTAAGAACCACACATGGGAAGACTGGCTGGCTTTCACTAGACTAACTACTGTCTTGCTTTGATGGGTTCATGCAATTAACGGAAAAAACCAAAGAGAAGTGTGATTTTGTTGGATGAAGTAAATGTCTTCCTTACAAAATAATATATTGCCTATCTAAGCCACAACTTTCTGTTAGTTCAGCTATTAAAAATGTACCCAAAACCGCAGAGAGAAGTGCTATAACTGTGAATTTCTATTGCAGAGACCAGCAACTGTGTGAGAGGATCAAAGCAGCAGAGTACAGGGAGAAGAAGCTATTAAACTAGGAAATGGAACAAGATAGCACAGCAAAATTCACAGAATTTGCAGACAGCATCAAAAACTAAGAGTGATAGAAAGAACCATTAAAGCAAAACCCCAACGATAGTAACATAGGAAAACAAATTATAAGAAAGGAAAGGAAAACTAAAAATTGAAAACTCTAGTAACAACACTGATCACGTGGGCATCTACTTACTAAATAAAGCAATTGGTATTGGTATGACAACATACATCTATGAAGAGAATCATTCTGAGTAATTAGCCACTTAAGTTGGTGAAATCAAGACTATGTATATTGTTGTAGCACCTGATAGATGTAAAAAGAGCATCAGATTATGAATTTCGACTTTAAAGGAAAAATATTTGAAAAGCCAAGTGACAGACCAAGAGACAGCTTCCATCTGATGGCTCACTCATTAAAAAGCCAGGGCTGAGCCAGGCCAAGAATAAATTCAATCTAGGTCTCCTATGTGGGTGGCAGAACCCAGACACTTCAGTCTTCACCTGCCTCCCAGGGAGCATATTAGCAGGAAGCTGGAATGAAGAACCAAGCCAGCTTCAAATCCAGGCACTCAGCAAGATGCGAACTTGGGAAAGGCACATGTCTTAAATGCTGCACCAAACACCCTCTCCAAACTCATTCTTTTTAAAGACGTAATATGTGTGGGGTCCAGTGCTGTGGCACAGTGGGTAAAGCTGCTGCCTGTGGTTCCAGCATCCCATATGGGTTCAAGTTTGAGTCCTGGTTGTTCCACTTCCGATCCTGCTCTGCTATGATCTGGGAAATCAGTGGAAGATGGCCCAAGTCTTTGGGCCCCTGCATGCACATGGGAGACCCAGAAGAAGCTCCAGACTCCTGGCTTTGGATGGGCCCAGCACTGGTAATTACGGCCATTTGGGAAGTGAGCCAGAAGATGGAAAACCTCTCTGTCTTTCTCACTCTCTCTCTCTCTCTCTGCCTCTCTGTAATTCTGCCTTTCAAATAAATACATCTTAAAACAAATGCTCGAAAAATGCAGTATTTGTACTTACAATAATCCTATCCATCCATCCATCCATGTCTTCATCCACCCATCCTTCTATCTACCCATAAGTCTAACAGCTGTTCATTAAGTTTCCAGCATTGTGTTAAGTATTTAGGATGTGAACACCACAAGCATTTCATTTCTTTTAAATTTAGTGATGCATGTTTATTTAAATTATATTTAAATTAAGTTCTGTTATATATATTGCATCACAATGCTAAAAACCAGCCTGGCCTTGATCAATAATTGTTTATAAGTCAGTTATGAGCCTGTTTATAGCAGAGATGCTAAACCAGATAGATTCATTCACCCAGATCATTGTATTTGGTGCCTATTAAGGTTTATATCAAGCTTTCCATTAGGAAGTATATATTGTAGATATATTAGTTCAAATAGTACTATTTCACTGTCAATTTATATGCATAGTTAACAATAACACAATTTTACTTTTTCAGGATCATAATATATTCTTTATTTAAATGTATATTGACATAAATATTTGTACATATTAATTTTATTTTCTCCATGTTTGTATATGTATACATTTAATTGGTAACAATTCTAGTGTTTAAAAGTGAGAAATTCCAAACTACTTTTCTAATTAAATCATTGCTGCCATTATAAAGTAGGTATTCATGAAAACAATGGAATAACTGAAAAAATATTTTGAATAATGTCATGAGATATATGCCATTATTTAATAATATTTCCATATAATATCAAAGGTATAATATGTCATCTTCTTTTTATGCATCAACTACTCAAAATCTGTTTGAAGGAGATGTGAAAATCATTTAATACCTTTTTATCATATACAATATTCTAAAAGTAATTTTTAACTATGCCTTCCTGGAAATACACATACTAGGGCCTGGTGTATTGGTACAATGTTTTGAGCTGCCATCTGAGGATGCCAGCATCCAAATGAGAGTCAATTAAAGTCCTGCTTCTGATCCAGATCCCTGCTAATGCACCTGGGAAAACAGCAGAAGATGGCCCAGGTAATGCGCCCCTGCCACCCACCTGGGAGACCTAGAAAGACATCCAGGCTACTGGATTAGGTCTATCCGAGCCTCTGGCTTTTATTGCCATTTGGAGAGTGAATCAGTAAGTGTATAGAAGATCCTTCTTTGTCTGGCACTCTCATTAACTCTATCTTTCTCATAAGTATAATAAATACTTTTTAAAATGAAATAAACATACTAAACAAGGTAAACGATCACTGAAAATACATGTTACTTGATTATATGCTTACGTGCATATGTTCCATCGAAGATTAAGACATATTTACCTATGGTGATGATGATTGTGTTTAAAAGATTATAGAAAGTAGGCTAAATCAAAGTAAAAAAAAGAAGCTATAAATTATTCATAAAATCAATATTATTTCTTGATTCTATTAGTTTATTTAAGTATTTAATAGTTCTTTAAGCAGTTAGCATTTTACATTTACTTACTTTCCCTTTAAAATAATAACAAAAAAGGTAACACCATCCTTATTTAACGTAATAACTACATTTGATTTAGAGATTGTGATGGTTAATTTCATGTGTAATGACTAGGCCACAGTACGCAGATATTTACAATCTCTGTATGCTGCTGTGAATATATTTTTAGATGAGATTGACATCTAAATCAGCAGATTTTACATAAAGCAGATAGCCCTCCATAATATAGCTGGCTCTCATATAGTCATAAGAAACCTTAATCAAAATCAATTTCAAATTCCCCTAAGGGTGAGATAATCCTGCCTTTGGATGTCTTCAGTTTGGAGTTGTAGCATCACCTCTTTCCTAGTTCTCCAGCTTGCTGTAATGCATTATAGATTCCAGGTCAGCCAGTGTTCAAAATTATGTGAGCTGATTCCTTAAAACCTCTCCTCTTTCTCTTTTTCTTTCTCTATCTCCATATAAATAGTACATGTGTACATCTTATTGAATATCTTACTGACTCTGTTTCTCTGGAGAACCCCGACTAATAAACTAATGGTGCATATATCAGTACATATTCTCAAATGCAGCTTTATTGGAGTATAATTGATATACAAGTAATTGCACCTATATAAAGGGTACAATTTGGTGATTTGGAGCATATGCAAACACCTCTGATACTGTCGCAACAATCAAGGTAGTAGACATATCTAATACCTCCCAAAGATTCTTGTGCTCTTTTAGGTTTTAATTGATGGTTCTTTTAAAATAATCATTAGTAAATAAAAAATGAGAAAGATTGCCTTCAAATTTTGAGCATTCCTTGTACTCTATTAGGATTACTGTATTTTTAAGTGATTCTATTTTTATTCACTTTTGGTCATTGAAAAATAGTTCTGAGGAGTTTTTTTTGTTTTTTTTTTTTGTTTTTTTTTTTTAAAGGTTTTATTTAAAGAATATAAATTTCCAAAGTACAGCTTATGGA
>JADBBT010003283.1:0-11778 GCA_015711505.1 Sylvilagus bachmani | reverse complement strand
TGTGGTTGTGATTTGCATTTCCCTGATTGCTAGTGATCCTGAACATTTTTTCGTGTGTCTGTTGGCCATTTGGATTTCCTCTTTGGAAAAATGTCTATTGAGGTCCTTGGCCCATCTCTTAAGTGGGTTGTTTGTTTTGATGTTGTGGAGTTTCTTGATGTCTTTGTAGATTCTGGTTATCAACCCTTTATCTGTTGCATAGTTTGCAAATATTTTTTCCCATTCTGTCGGTTGCCTATTCACTTTCCTGACCGTTTCTTTTGAAGTACAGAAACTTCTCAATTTGATGCAATCCCAAATGCTAATTTTGGCTTTGACTGCCTGTTCTTCTGGGGTCTTTTCTAGGAATCTTTGCCAGTACCTATATCTTGCAGGGTTTCTCCAATGCTCTCTAATAATTTGATGGTGTCAAGTTGTAGATTTAAGTCTTTAATCCATGTTGAGTGAATTATTGTGTAAGGTGAAAGGTAGGGGCCCTGCTTCATGATTCTGCATTTTTCCCAGCTACAGATAATGGGAATTGTCAGAAACCATAATAAGAAA
Source organism: Sylvilagus bachmani (assembly GCA_015711505.1). Taxonomy (NCBI): domain Eukaryota; kingdom Metazoa; phylum Chordata; class Mammalia; order Lagomorpha; family Leporidae; genus Sylvilagus; species Sylvilagus bachmani. The sequence continues at coordinate 11,235 of JADBBT010003283.1, read as the reverse complement.
CCCAATTCCTGATAATCTCTCTCCCTCCTCTATCCATACATTGTGTGAAACTAAAACGATGAATTTTTATTTACCAAGATTGGGAAAGCCACCAATGGAACAAGTTTTGGAAAGGAAGGGTTCAGATTGAGATATTTTATGTTTAAGGCTGAGAACAGGTTATTTATTTAGAATTTGGGAAAAGGAATAGAGAATAAGAGCCATTAAAAGGTGTGCTCAATAAGGGAAAGAAGAAACCAAGAGAATGTCCTATAAGCCAATAAAAGAAAGGAAACATAGATGATGATGATGATGATGATGATGATGATGATGATGATAGATAGATAGAGCAAAGCCAGCAAATGTTGTGACTGATGTAGATTAAAGAGAATGCATAAGGAGGTACTAAAGACAAAGTATCAGTGACTATTTCTTTGGGGATTTTAAATTAGAAGTTAGCCAGGGAGTGACATCCAGTCAAAAATTATTTTCTTTTCAATATGAGAATGACATACATTTGATGCTGGTGGGAATGGTGCAGTGAAGACAAAAACATCATAATTAAGAATGGATAGAGAGAATTTCCAAGCATATATTTAAAGTAAATGAAATGAGATGGAATCTAATAGCCAAGGAGAGGGATACTCCTTTGAAAGCAATAAGGTAGGTTCAAACATAATAGAAGTAAAATATAGAAGATGAACAGAGATACAGGAAGAAGGAAAATGTGGTTCTCTTCTTTTTATATTTTCTTTCAGAAAAATGAGAAGCAGTATCTTTAGCCCAGAGTGATAAATGAGAGGGGATGTTGCAGATCTGAGGAGAGAAGAGAGAGTATTTATGATACAGTCATTTAGAGTCATGAACACAATAAGAAAATGCACTATAATTGCAGAATAATACAAGAAGCCTATGTGAGATCAATGGCCATGGATTGAAGTTCAAAGTTGTGGCGATGTGCTTTTACCTAGTAAAATTTGATCGCATAGATATAGACACAGAGTAGTCAGGGAACATATATTAAACAGATTTTTGTGTTTTACTAAATAAGTACCACAAAGACACCAGTCAGCATGACTGCATCACACATCAGAACTCCTGGTTTTGTTCACCAGCTCTGGATTTAAATTTCAAATTATTGTTAATGAATATCCTGGAAGGTACCTGACACCTACATAAGAGATGCAGATTGATTTCTTAGCTCTTGGTTTTGTCATAGTTCAGTTCCTCCTATTGCAGATATTTGAAGAGTGAAACAATGGATGAGAGCTCTCTCTTTGTTAATCACTCCTCCTCCTCCTCCTCCTCCTTCTCTCTTAAAATAAGAAAATAAAAATTTTAAATAAAATAAAATTCATGAAATTAAAAAGAGGCTGAAAAAGTAACCAAAATAGAGCAGTGAGAGAGGGAGTGAACTAAAATGAAATAGGATAACAGAATGTATGTCCTGGTACTGTAGGAGCCAATATAGAGAGTGGGCTAAAAAGATAGGGTCTTGTGGACAGAAAATGGCATGTACAACATTGATATTCTGGAGTGGTTAGTTATTGGTAATAAGACCTGATTATAATGCAAGTGATTTGGAGCAAAATCTTTAACAATGAGAGAAAATGACATAGGAAATAATAAATGATGATAACATGACAAGGTAGACGGTAGTATAATCCAGTGATGTACAGTTCTAAGTTGTGGATTTTTTATAAGGTAGGGAGAGAGAATTGTCTAGAAATGGACTAATATAACTATATGGGGGCCAGTGCTGTGGTGTAGCAGGTAAAGCATCCGCCTGCACTGCCAGCATCCCATATAGATGCCGGTTCCAGTCCTGGCTGCTCCACTTCTGATCCAGCTCTCTACTATGGCCTGGGAAAGCAGTGGAAGATGCTCCAAGTGCTTGAGCCCCTGCACCTGTGTGGGAGGCCCTGAAAGAAGCTCCAGGCTCCTGGCTTTGGATCGGCACATCTCTAGCTGTTGCTACCAATTGGAATGTGAACCAGCAGATGGATGACCTCTCTCTCTGCCTCTGACTCTCTGTAAGTCCAACTTTCAAATAAATAAATAAATCATTTTTTTAAAACAGAATAACTATAAGATCATTAAGTAAACTGAAAATAGATCTTTAAAAATTAAGAGTGGGAAGGGTTGGAGCGTGGTGGGAGGGAGGTTGGGTGCAGGGGGAAAGTATCACTATATTCCTAAATTGATATATATGAAATACATGAAACTTGTATAACAAATAAAATTTTAAAAAATTATAAAAAGACTCTAGTTTCCTTTGTTATTATCATCCCTGTACAATGAAAGGGGGTGAAGAAAAAAGTCTCCACTGGAGATCATTACAAAATAACAATGTCATCTTAGGAAGAGTCAAAATTCACAAGGATAGACAATCAAATAAAGCAATACTCAGATAAGAGTTTGAGTACATAAGGGTTTTCGTGATAGGAGGTATCAGTTCCAGAGGACACAGCAGAAGTATTTCAGGGATTGATGAGGGGTAAGAGTTACTCTCAGAGAAGGAGATAAAATGGGCATATGTGGGAGAGAATAATGTAAGAATTGTCTTCAGCAGACTAACGGTGAAATGCACACAAAGATATTAATCTTTGATCAATTTTAGGAGATGAGACCAAGTCACTGATTTGTGGTGGGATGGAGGATCTATGAGTAATCCACAAGTAGCAGGTGGAGTTCTGGGGCCACTTTTGTGAAGGAAATATGTATAAGGATGGGGGGCTGCAGACTTCAAGAACACCCTTTAAATAGAGTTTAAACGTTGAATTAATTGAATAGTGATCTGGAAGTGCCTTGGAAACCCGAAGAAACTGAATTACCCTCATAATTTTAAATTTATGCTTTATTTAACCAACCATAAAAATGAGGGTACATAAAAACTTTATTTCAGTTATATCCTATAAACTGCTTTTTCTCTTAATGAATACATGAAAAGTAATGGTTACAATTTAATCACTTATTTGTAAGGACTCTTAAAAAATTCCTAAAATTTTGTTTGCAGGAAATGTCTTTATCTCACATAGTTGCAAACCACAGCAAGGATAAAAACACAAGACCTATTAGGAAATTACAGAATTAATCTAGGCAAAAGATTTTGCTGGATCTGACTTGAATTTCATATCAGAAGAAGCTAGATGCTAATCTCTCTCTATATATATATATTGATGATTTTGATGGTAGAATCAATAGAATTTGCCAGTAGACTCCAAGAAGGAGTCAGAGATCGTGGAGACAGAAATCTGAACCCTCCAAGGTTTTCACCCTGAGGAACTGGGTGCATGCACTTGCCACATTGTGAGTTAAGAAAGACAACTGGAAGATCAAGCTTGGAGAAAGCTGAAGCATGATCAAGAGCTCAGTTACAAACATGCTAAGTTTGACACGCCAAGTGAAGTGGAGATGCTAAACTGGTAGTAGATATGCACATTTTAGAGAAAGATCTGGGCTGGAGATACTACTTTGGTTGTCACTGGCATATATGAGCATAAGAGTATATACAGTCATATACAGCCAAGAATCACTTAACAAGAATATATTGTCAAAAAAATTGTTAGACAACTTAACCATTATGTGATCATCATAGAGTATACTTATACAAACTTATATGTCATAGCTTAGGCTACATGGCATATACCATCTCATATGTGGTCCATCCATTGATTGACATGCCATTATGCAACACAAGTCTCTATGTATACAGTGTATAAAGAAATTGAGGTAATGCAAAGTTTGAGTGAGAAGGAAAGGAAAGATCAAGTCCTCAATCTTAGGACAAAGTTATGGTAATCTCATCACCTCTCAGTCATGGAAGAAAACCCAGTTATCAGAGTATCCCTTAGCTGCAAGATGAAGTAAAGGGTGAAGGTAGGAAGTGAGAGAGTACAGTTTTCAAGTTAGGGAAAAAGGGAAGAGAGAAAACTTAAATGGTATACACATGTATTAAGCAAACTATAGGCACATTTGAAGAGGAAATCACTGGTGTGGAAAATAATCCTATTACAATATGAAGATATAATACTAGAGAAAAAAAGGATAAAGAATTATATGTACAGTATAATTCCAGTAATGTTTGTATATGTATGTATACACATATGTATGTATACATATATATGTATATAATATGACTTACACACATCTAAATATGAAATTTTTATATTAATTTTGCTCTCAGAAATAAATTCCTTTTTGGGCCCTCATTCTTAAATAGAAGAAAAATTGAAGTATTTCCTGATATCCTAGTTACTTATAATTTAAAATTTGTCTCTTAAATAATATTTTATTATAATCTTATTATTATTATTATTGTACTCAGTTGTTATTTAATAATCTTCTACTCTTCCACACACTGTCAAAAATAATCTTCCCTAAGTTTCCTGGGAAATTTTTGTGATATAATGGTATATATTTTTAACAATCAAGAAGAATTTTTGGAAAGAGTAAAAATTCTTGCCCAAATTATCTTAGAGATGTTCTTATGGGAATCAAAGTGATGATGAGTTCAACATTTTGGAAAACTCATTTTTTCAGCTTGTTTGAATGTACAAATCACTTCAATTTGCAGTTACCTTTCAAAGAAGATTATCCATATTGTACATATTTGGTGTTTATTTGTGAAAATATACTTCTGTGAATATACTTCTCTTCACATATGACCAATTTTAAAATGTGGAATGTCTCTCACAGAATAACTATTTCAGAAATTCTCTGAAGCAAGGAGACAGTGTATGAAGTTTGAAATGATTACAAAGAATACTGATAGAAGGCTCATGTCCCTGCCTACCCAGGTTAGGAATGACTTCTCTTTTATATACATTTTATTATTTGATCAAATTAGGTTACCAGAAGGAAACTTGATTGATCAGTATTCTCTCAGTGTGTAAAAGTGCCTGTATGTTATATGATTTCATTTTATATCATTGTTGCCCTGATAAAGAGCCATCAAGAGATAATTCTGCATCTGCTATAAGACTGCTCACTACTTTGTGACTTTATGGAATACTTTTTAATAAAATAGTGGAAATAGTAGGCATTCCTCCCCCTAGAATTTAGGGCCAAAAATGTTTGTCTCCACTGAGGTGTCAGTCTTTTTCCATTTATCAGATATTAACAGCTAGATAATCTATCATCTTTACATCCTTACTTTGACCTCCAGGGGGTCAGATTAAATTTCAAGCTCAATTATGGAAATGTCACAGAATTTCTTTTCCACTCTTAGCATATATGTTTCCCTTTAGATCATTTACATCACATTTAATCTTTTTTTTTTATTTTGATTTAGAATATAAATTTCCAAGGTACAACTTGTGGATTGCAATGGCTTCCCCACCCATACCTCCCCTCCCCCCCGCTACCCTTCCTCCTTACCCACTCCCCCTCCCCTTTCATTCACATCCAGATTCATTTTCAATTCTCTTTGTATACAGGAGCTCAGTTTAGTATGTGTTAAGAAAAGATTTTAAACCACTTGCCCTCACATATCATCACAGAGTGAAATATACTCTTTGAGTACTAGTTGTAGCATTCAATCACGTTGTACAGCACATTAAGGACAGAGATCCTACATGATATTTTTTTAAAATTGATTGACATTTAATCTTTTAATAATATTCATTTAGCAAACTGGTTTCATAAGAATTTTTCAAGAAAATTTTTGAAATAATAGAGGAGTATAAATTATAAATAAAAATTAGGAAAGACTGAGGCCAAGAGAATCTCAGGCAAATGAGTGAAGCAAATGGGAAATGAAGCAAAGGTTACAACACCAGTGAACCATGGGCCACTTGGGAATGAGACATCGAGCAAGAGAAGGATGAAAGTAAGCAAAGGGGATACGATAGGAAATTGACCAGAGAAATTGTGATTAAATAATCTACTTAGAATAGAAATAAAGAATGCCACAGGATAGTAACCCTAGAAGTAATGTCTGAAATTTTCCCAGAGAGAAATGACATTTCAGCAAAGTCTATCTGATTGTCCCTGGAAACTGAATATGTACTCAGCAGTGTTCCCTGGAGGAATAGGAGGCCTACTGAGTACACAATGAGACCTGTCCCAAACAATCCACATCAGTATGTCCTTGGAGCACCTGAGGACCACTCACATACAAAGTACTTCTCAGTGGAACTATACCAAGCATCAGCCTGGGAGCAGATAACTTTCTAAGGGTCCATTTAGAGAACTCAGAAATGTATAAAAATGAAGCAGATGTGTTTCTGCAAAATCAGAGGTTCACTATTTTTTAAAGCCAGGAGCAATTATAAATTTAGATCCTTTTCTGATACAGTAAGAAAGTTTGAATACTTTAGTCTCCTTTAAGTTTGCCTAATCATTCTGTGCATTTGGTAGATCCCCCTGGTAGCTCTCAGGAAGCTTGTCTGTGTGCAATACCTGTGACGTTATCACATAACGGGACTCCTTGGTTAAGTGTCTATTAATTAGTTCCAGTGAAATTTATTTCTGAAAAGAGGTTGACAGACACACAATGTTCTCATCTCCTCAACTCCTAATATTGAACTCTAAAATAGCATGAAGGCCTTAGAAAACTCTAGTCTTTAATAGACTTATAACAGACTGGACATGTTACCATTTTCATTTGACAATGCCCAAAATTCTACATTGTCCTTTCCTATGACTCCAGAACACTAAAGAGTTCTATGAGTATTATATTGCAATTTTATTGACTTTTTAAAAAATATTTTATTTACTTATTTGAGAGGTAGAGTTACAGACAGTGAGAGAGAGAGAGACAGAGATAAAGGTCTTCCTTCCGTTGGTTCACTCCCCAACTGGCCGCAATGGCCGGAGCTTTACCAGGAGCCAGGAGTTTCTTCCTGGTCTCCCACGCGGGTGCAGGGGCCCAAGCACTTGGGCCATCCTCCACTGTTTTCCCAAGCTATAGCAAAGAGCTGGACTAGAAGACGAACAACAGAGACTAGACCCGACGCCCACATGGGATGCCAGCGCAGCAGACTGAGGATTAACCTAGTGCACCACCACAGCACCGACCCCGACTTCTATTTTTATGATAAATTAAATTCTGTAGATTAGTATGATATTGAAGTTATTTATATAGTATGCTTTGCCTCAAAAAAGAGAAAGTTCCTACTTTTGTATCCAAGACCATTGCAAAAGAGGAAATCCACAGTTATACATAATACAAATTCAGAAATTGCCTATTGCTTACTTAAAGAAAATTGTACCGAGTTTTAGAGATAGCAGATGCATTGTCTTTTTATTATGGTTTTTAGATAGATTTTATTGTTAGTAAGTAGAAACGTAAAAGAGAAGTAGCAAATGTAGGACACAAATATTTACCTTCAAAACACAAAACTGACACACAAAATAGATCACATAACCTTATGTACATGTGTTTCTGGCTTTGTTTTAAAATTTGGTCAGACTATTGTTGCAATTACAGAATGTGGGAATAACTCAATGCCATTGCACAGGAAACCCTTATTCAACGCTTTGCTTTGCTCTCGCTTTTCTTTGAGTAAATCTGACATTATAAGCATAACTGGCTCTCTGTGGACCTCTTAAATAATTTAAAGATGCTGAGCCTCATATTCTACAGCCCAAAGATGCTGACATTATTTTAAATTAGGTTTTTACACTTAAAACGTATTGAAGTGCATTTGGGGGAGATGAAGTTTTGCTACCTGTGCTTTTTTTTTTTTTTTTTTATTTCTGTGAGAACAGTGTTCAGCAAGGAAAGAATAAAATAATATCTCCATGGTTTGTTTTTCATTTTGTACCTCCCATCAAATAATATGAGGTAGGGTAACACAAATATGACAACCTGGTAATTTCAAAATAAATTCCAAATACAAAAACCTTATTCATATAAAGTAGAAATAAAGGATCCTAAACATTTTCTAAGAAGAGCAATAGAGTGCTCTTATGGTTTACCTCACTATTTGATGGATTTGAGTTTAACAATTCAAAGGATGATTATAGCACACAAAGCCATATAGAAAGGATTTCTGAACTTCTGAAATGAAGCCACTACTTTGCCCTTTCACTGCAGTTTTGATGGAGTTCAGCATGCCTAAATAATCCCAAATGCAATAGGTGTGCTCTCCCGGTCGGCCCCTTCATTTCTTTCTACACATAGGCAGAAAATCAGCTCCATTCCGTTCCCATGTAGAACCGCCACATGCGCCGTTTTAGTCCCTAGGTTGTATATATCTGGGTCAGAGGCAAAGCTCAAAGTTGAGCTAGGGATTAATACACGGCTTGGCCTCAATCAGAATTTTCCTTATGTGATCAGGCGTGTTCCCAGTTGCCATGCAATGCAAGTTGGCAAGGGAGAAAGGGAGCAAAAAAAAGAAAAAAGAAAAAAGGAAAAAAAATCAAGAGATGGGCAACTTGCCAAGTTTCATAGAGTGAAAAATTGGAGCTCCTGAGAGAAGCAAATGTTTGGAACCGCTAACCCTTCTGCCCTATCACATTCCAAGTCAGTCAGATGGTCACAGCCGTCTCTGCCAGAATATGCCATGTTATGAGCGCAGAGACAGGTTTCTAGCCTCATAGGATACGGTGTCATGTGCTGGGGATTCATGAACTCTCATGAAAGATTCTTTTCTGCCTGTACCTGATGCTTGGATTTCTAGAGTTTCCTTTTCTTTTTTCTTGTCCTGACCCTTCTGTAGATTTTATTTCCCAGGACAATCATAGATTGCATGCTCTCCTGATTATATTTATTATATTTTACTTCCAAGAGTCGTTCAATGTCACTAATATTCAATATTCAGGGAGCAAAATTTAACTCAGGGTAGAAAAGAGGGACAATCCTCTCAATAGGAAGAAAAAAATTAAACCACATGAAAGGTCTGAAAATCTGCTCAGATTAGGTGTTAGACTTTACTGGATGTAGATGGGAATCATCTTGGAAAAAACCAAGTCAGCCAGAAGTGGTGGGAAAACACTGAATTAAGATTTTCTATCAAAATGAACACAGTATGTCAAAGAGATATCTGTACTCTCAGGTATAGTGAACCTATCCACAATAGAAAAGAAATAGAATCAACCTCAGTGTCCATCCATGGATTAACAGACTTTAAAAATGTAGTATATATACACAATGGAATACCTGTATTAGTCACTTACAAAAGAAGGAAATCCTGGGGACGGTGGGTTAAAGCCCCAGACTGCAGTCGTTGTATCCCACACAGGCGCCAGTTCGATCCCCAGCTGCTCCTTTTCCGATCCAGCTCTCTGCTATGTCCTGGGAAAGCAGCAGAAGATGGCTCAATTCTTTGGGCCTCTGCACGTGCGTGGAAGATCTGAAAGAAACTCCTGGCTCCTGGCTTCAGATCTGCACAGCTCTGACCCTTTCGGTCATTTGGAGAGTGAACCAGTGGAATGGAAGACCTCTCTCTCTCTCTCTCTGTCTCTACCTCTCTCTATAACTCTGTCTTTCAAATGATTCTTAAAAAAAAAAAAGAAGGAAATCGTGTCCATTGCAATAACAAGGATAAACTGGAACAATATGGTAAGTGAAATAAACAAGGCACAGAAAGATAAATAGAACATTATCTACTGTGGAGTCTAAAATCATTAAACAGAGCAGAGGATAGAAAGGTTGTCATCAGCGGGCTGGGGATTTGAGTGGGAGGCATTTGGGTGATGTTGGGCAAAAGATGCAAAATTTCTGTTTGATGGAAGAAATAAGTTGAAGAGATCTATTGTAAACATGATGCAGTAGCTAATAATAATGTATTGCATTCTTGCAAACTATTAAAAGTGTAGATTTTAAGTATTCATACGATCAAAAATAAGTATAAGCAGAAATACAAGTACTCTTCCTAACATTCATAGAAAATGCATATTACTATGCATAGAATTCAAAAGCTTTTGCACAAAAATAGGCTTTTCTTAAATTCTGTATCAATGATTTTTTAAAAATGCCCTCATACCCACATTATTTATATACATTGGTTTACTTCATTTAGCCACCCTACAATATATACAAATTTCAAAATAAGTTTCATGTGACAAATATATACAATGTTCAGGTAAATATTAATTCAAATCAAAGTATTTTTAAGATTTATTTATTTATTTATTTATTTGAGAGGCAGAGTTATAGACAGAGATACAGAGAAAGGTCTTCCATCGCCTGGTTCACTTCCCAAATGGCAACAATATCCAGGGCTGGGCAGATCTTAACGCAGGAGCCTGGAGCTTCCTCCAGGTCACACAAATAGGTGCAGGGGCCCAAGTACTTGGGCCATCTTCCACTGCTTGCTCAGGCCATCTGCATGGAGCTGGATTGGACTGGAGCAGCCAGGACTTGAACCAACACCCATATTGGAGGCTGGCACCACAAGCATAGGCTTAACCTATTACGTCGCAGCACTGACCCCAAAGTATGCTTTTTGTTCTGTCTTTTTTTTTTGCCACAATTATCTTGGCTTTCCATGCCTGAAATAATCTCATGCTGAAATACTCTCATAAGCTTTTTAGCTGGACACGAATGCCTAAAATTCATATGGAAGCACTGGATACCTCAAATAGCTAAAGAATTCTTGTACAACAAAAAGAAAGCTGGACACATCACAATACCGGATTTCAGGACATATACAGGGCAGTTATAATAAAACAGCACCAATGGAACAGAATAGAAACATGAGAAATCAATCCAAACATCTATAGCCAACTTATATTTGATCAAGGATCTAAAACCTATTCCTGGAGTAAGGACAGTCTATTCAACAAATTGTGCTGGGAAAACTGCATTTCCATGTGAAGAAGCATAAAGCAGGACCCCTACCTTACACCTTACACAAAAATCCACTCAACATGGATTAAAGATTTAAATCTACAATCCGACACCATCAAATTATTAGAGAAAATTGGAGAAACCCTGCAAGATATAGGTACTGGCAAAGATTCCTAGAAAAGACCCCAGAAGAACAGGCAGTCAAAGCCAAAATTAACATTTTGGATTGCATCAAATTGAGAAGTTTCTGTACTTCAAAAGAAACGGTCAGGAAAGTGAATAGACAACCGACAGAATGGGAAAAAATATTTGCAAACTATGCAACAGATAAAGGGTTGATAACCAGAATCTACAAAGACATCAAGAAACTCCACAACATCAAAACAAACAACCCACTTAAGAGATGGGCCAAGGACCTCAATAGACATTTTTCCAAAGAGGAAATCCAAATGGCCAACAGACACACGAAAAAATGTTCAGGATCACTAGCAATCAGGGAAATGCAAATCACAACCACA
>JADBBT010003282.1:0-11778 GCA_015711505.1 Sylvilagus bachmani | reverse complement strand
GCCAGGTTCCCCCCCCCCCCCCCCGGGTCTCCCATGTGGGTGCAGGGCCCAAGTACCTGGACCATCCTCTGCTGCTCTCCCCCACCCCCGGGTCACAGCAGAGAGCTGGACTGGAAGAGGAGCAACTGGGACTAGAACCCAGAGTACCAGCGCTGCAGGCAGAGGATTAGCCTAGAGAGCCATGGCGCCGGCCTTCTCACTTTTTCTATAAGTGATATATTTTTTTTTCTGTGCCAGGTTCCAAACCCAGATACAATATTGAATTTACTTGCTGTGTTTCCTCTAACTCCTCCAATCCAGGACAACATCTCTATCTTCCTGATATGGCACTTCTGAAGAGCTCTCATTATGCATTTTGACCTTTTATGATGTCTTGTCATGACAGGCTAAAGGTATAGATTTGGGGGAATACCATGGAGGTGATGTGGTATGATACTGAGGCTGCATCATGTCAGTAGATCTTATTACTGCTTACCTTAACTCTGGTCATTTGTTGAGGTGGTATCTGTGAGGTTTCTTCACTGTGAAGTTATTATATTTCTCTTTTCATATTCTATTTTAGGAGCAAGCAATTAAATCTAGCCCATACTTCTTGTGAGGGGAATTAAGCTGTTCCTCTGGAGATAAATATAGTAAAGGACTTTTGGACAGGGGACAGCTTTGTGGTACAGTGGGTTAAGCTGAGGGTGCCCAGGTGCTCTGCTTTCAATACGGCTTCCTGCTAATGCACCTGGGAGGGCAATGAGAGATGGCCCAACTGCTTGGACCCGTCTCAAATGCAGGAGATCCAAATGGAGTCCCAGGCTCCTGGCTTCCACCTGGCCCAGACCTGGCACGTTGAAGCTGTTTGGGGTATGAACGGGGAATAGAAGATCTTTCCCTCTCCCCTTCCTGTTCCCTCTCCCTCCTACTCCCTCTTCTTCCCCCACCCCCAATTTGGCCTTCCAATTTATTTGAAAGGCAAAGATGTAGAAAAGGAGAGAGAAAGAGAGAGAGAGAAGAGAGAGAGAATGAGAGAGAGAGAGAGGGAGGGATCTTCCATTCACTGGTTTATTACCCAAATGGCTTCAACAGCCAGGGAGGGGCCAGGCCAAAGCCAAAAACCAGGAGCTTTTTCCAGGTCTCCTACATGGATGCAAGGGCCCAAGCAGCTGAGCCATCTTCTGCTGCTTTCCCAGGTGCATTAACAGGGAGCTGGATCAGAAGTGGAGCAGCTGGGACTGGAACCAGCACCCATATGGGATGCTGGCATCGTAGGTGGAGGCTTAACTTTCTATGCCACAGTACCAGTCCAGAAATAAATCGTTAGAAAAAAATGAATTCAGGGATACATCTTAAGCTACTATTGTAATAAATATTTCCAAGGAGATGATGAAGCTAGGTAGATAGGATGGTTCTCTTTATATTTTTTCCATTTAATACTATTTATTAATTTTTTTAACTTTAATAAATGTAAATTTCCAAAGTACAACTTTTGGATTATAGCAGCTTTCCCCCCCATAACCTCCCTCCCACCTGCGACCATCCCATCTCCCACTCGCTCTCCCATCCCATTCTTCATCAAGATTCATTTTTAATTATCTTTATATACAGAAGATCAGTTTAGTATATACTAAGTAAAGATTTCAACAAACTGCACCTACACAAACACACAAAGTATAAAGTACTGTTTGAGTAGTAGTTTTACCGTTAATTCGTATAGTACAACACATTAAAGACAGAGATCCTACATGGGGAGTAGGTGCACAGTGACTCCCGTTGTTGATTTAACAATTGACACTCTTATTTATGGTGTCAGTAATCACCTGAGGATCTTGTCCTGAGCTGCCAAGGCTATGGAACCCTCTTGAGTTCACCAATTCCTATCTTATTTAGACAAGGCCATAGTCAGAGTGGAAGTTCTCTCCTTCCTTCAGAGAAAGGTACATCCTTCTTTAATGGCCCATTCTTTCCACTGGGATCTCACTCACAGAGATCTTTCATTTATTACCTTTATTTTTAAACTCTCATCTTTAATAAAAAAAGGTTTCAAAAGCTACATATTTTACTCTCTGTGTAGCTTATCTCCCACAGAAACATTTTTTTAAAATATTTATTTGAAAGGCAGAGCTATAGAGAGAGAGAGAGGTCTTCCATCCACTGATTCACTCCCCAGATGGCCACAGTGGCCAGAGCTGAGCCTATTTAAAGCCAGGAACCAGGCACTTCTTTCAGGTCTCCCACGCAGATGCAGGGGCCCAAGAACTTGGGCCATCTTCCACTGCCCTCCCATGACACAGCAGAGAGCTGGATTAGAAGAGGAGCAGCCAAGATTTGAACCAGTACCCAATGGATTGTCGGTACTGCAGGTGGTGGCCTTGCCTGGTATGCCACAGTGTGCCCCCCTCCCCAAAATCTTTTATTTAAGGAATACAAACTTCATACATTTCATAAATAAAACTTTAGGAATACAGTGACTCTTCCCGCTGCACCTACCTTCCCACCCACAATCCCACCCTTCTTCCTTCTCCCTTTCCTATTCCCATTCTTATTTTTAACTAAGATCTATTTCCAATTAACTTTATATACATATGGTTAACTCTATACTAAGTAAAGAGTTCAAAATATTGTATGAAAAAAAAAGCTGTTCCTCAACAGTCAACACAAGGGCTGTTCAAAGTTATTGTATCTCAAAATTTTAATTTAACTTGTATAGATTACCTTTTAGGTGCTCTGTTAGTTATCACAGATCAGGGAGAACATATAGTATTTGTTCTTTTGGAACTGGCTTATTTCACTAAGTATGATGTTTTCCAGATTAATTCATTTTGTTGCAAATGACCAGATTTCATTTCTTTTATCACTGTGTAGTGTTCCATAGAGTACATATTCCATAATTTCTTTATCCAGTCTTCAGTAAACAGATATTTAGGTTGATTCCATGTCTTAGCTATTGTTAATTGTGCTGCAATAAATGTGGGGGTACAGATAAGTCTTCTATTTACTGATTTCATTTCCCTTTGGTAAATTCCCAGGAGTGGGATGGGCTGGGTCATATGGTAGGTCTATATTCAGATTTCTGAGGTATCTCCATACTGTCTTCCACAGTGACTTTACCAGTTTACATTCCCACCAACAGTGGGTTGGGGTACCTTTTCCCCACATCCTTGCCAGCATTTGTTGTTTTTATATTTCTGTATGAAAGCCATTCTAACAGAGGTGAAGTGAAACCTTATTGTGGTTTTGATTTGCATTTCCCTGACAGCTAGTGATCCTGAGCGTTTTTTCTTGTGTCTGTTGGCCATTTGATTTCCTCTTTTGAAAAATGGCTGTTTAAGTTTGTTGTTGAATTTCTTGTTCTAGTTATTAACTCTTTATCAGTTGCATAGTTTGCAATGCCATGTGTGGATTTCTTTAGTTCATGAATTTGCTTCTGATTACTTCTAAATAATTATATGATCTTTTTTTGAGTTTAGTTTCTAGTATTTCATTAATCTCTTCATCTTCAAATTCTAGAATTGAAGTATTGTATTCTTTTGGGGGTGTCATTTTGTCTTCCTTATTCTTGCATTTATTATTAGGCATTTGTGATTTTACTTGCTTTTTTTTTTTTTCTTTCCCATGATGACTTTTATTTTTGGACAATGCCTCTGTGGCTTAGTGGAGTGTCAGCTTTTTGTGTGAATACCCAGAGGCATGTGCTGGGTGTGGTTAGGGAACTCTGTTCAGTGCTCTAGGCTGAGGAGAGTGTCGAAGGTGAGACATCCCAGTTGGGTGTGGTAAATCCCTCTTTTT
Source organism: Sylvilagus bachmani (assembly GCA_015711505.1). Classification (NCBI taxonomy): domain Eukaryota; kingdom Metazoa; phylum Chordata; class Mammalia; order Lagomorpha; family Leporidae; genus Sylvilagus; species Sylvilagus bachmani. The sequence continues at coordinate 8,004 of JADBBT010003282.1, read as the reverse complement.
TTTTTTTTTTAATTTTTCACAGGAGAGGTTTGTTCTCCTCTGTTGGCGTATTCTCACACTCACCTTCTCTCCTCAAAAGAGACCAATGCCTAGGTGCTAGTCTCAGTGGGTACAATTTTCATCTGTGCTGCCACAAGAACCATACAAAGGATCCATGCAGTCCTCAGTGTGAACACAGATCCTGCAGCAAATGACCCTCACCAGAGAGCTGTCCACAGTGAAAGTCCAAATTCCTAGCCACGCCCTGTGCCCTCTCACACAGCCACAGTGTTTTTACAGTCCCAGCACACAAGGTTCCCACCCAGTCCCCTGTCAATTCTCCCAGCCAGACTCAGGTGTCTCCTCTTGGCTGGTTGTTGGGCACTGGCCATGAGCTGCACAGCTGTTACATATTTCCAATATGGCGCACACCTGCTCTTGGCTAGTTACAGGAGGCCAGTGCCAGGTGGTCAGGAAGAGAGAAACGTGCCCCTTTTTATTTTCCCCTCTAGGTTTGCAGGAACACTGTCCCCCAGAGGGCTCCAAGCTAGATTCCCTCTAGGCTCTTCCTGCAGTTTTTTTTTTTTTTTGCCAGTAGCTTGAGCTGCTGAAGTCTGGTCTTACCTCACTCCAAAGCAGCTACTGAGGCTCTTGGCTGCTGGGGTCTTGATTTGTGCACATCCATACCCTCCACGTAGGTCCACCGTGTCCCTCTAATTTGTGTGGAGTTTCTTCTGCCGTTTTCTCTTAACGATTTCCTGAGATTGCTCTCTCTCCACGTTTTTTCAAACTATCTTCCCCTAGATAGAGCAGTAAGCTCTGTCTCTATTCCTCCATCTTGAAAACTCTAGGATGGATCTCTTTAAATTTGACCTATTGAGTTTTGAATTCACCAATGAAATTGGATCCCAGTATTAAAATTATTATGTTCTATTTTCTCATTTCATCTTCACTTATGAATTATATTTCTGCTGTAAGGAAAAGTTATCCCTTCTCCACCACTAATTTAATCATTTATTTATTTTAGTATTGGCTCATGGTCATTTATGTCTTATTCTTTAGGTTATAATCAAAATGATTGTGGTTTTTTTTTTTTTTTGGTTATTCTTGTTGTCCCTGGTTTGATCATTAGAATCTCTTTCAAGTGGCCCCCCATTTTTAAGTTTTTATTACTTCTATTTGCTGGCACCTCAATATGTTCTAGGCTCAAGTTGGGCAAGTTGTATTTTTCCCATTCAAGTTCTAGAGTAAATAATTTCTTTAGGGAATCCTGATGCCTTATATAGGAGAGCAGTGTTCAAAAACCAATATCTGGGCCAGAAATGTACTTGTTGCTGCTGGGGTGTCACTTTCTCTGGGTTCTGTGGACAACAGAGCTAGGAAATACATATATGTCTATTAACACATGTATACACATTAATCTATGTTTACTTTTGTACCTACTTGTATAATCATACATACACACCTATAGACAGGTATACAGATTCTACAATGCATACATACACAAACACATTAGTATAAATATGTGGTCACACTGGTGTCTCTGACACTAATCTAGTAGCACACCAGAGTTAATTCCAACATCTTCCTTTTGCTTCTTTATAATGTTTTTCCCTGGCTCTCATGATCTATAATTTATTCTAGTATATATCCTGAAAGTAATTTTAGAATGGTGACTCATTTCCATCCTTGTAAAAAACAAATTTCTCAACTATAATTCAGTGGTTATCTGCAGTTTTTAACTTTACATATATAGTTGACATGTTTTCTTTTTTAATAAAGATATTTAAGTCAACTCATTTCTCTCTATCCCCTATGATTGAATTATATCCATTATTTGAAATAAACTTGGGTTCAATTGTTATGGTCTACATTCCATTTTGGTTTCTCCCTATCATCTTGGCTGAGTTTTTAAATTTTTTAAGTAGTAAAAGTCATTTTTTGTGGAATATAGTTCTATTAGTCTTGAAAAATGCATGTCATGTATGCACCAACACTGTAACATGGAAAACATTTCCATTAGCCCAGTAGTTCATTACTTTTAGTAGTATTCCATTGAATAATTATATATATTTAATTATATATAATTATATAACATATATAATATATTATATATATAATTATATATATAATTATTTAACACTAGCAATCAGAATTGTTTTCTGGCCTAGCTATTATAGATAAGGTGCTGTGTACATTTTTTAAAAAAGAAGATTTATTTAATTTATTTAAAGGTATGGTGCTAGAGAGAGCAAGAGCTTCCATCTATTGGTTCACTCCCCAAATGGCTGCAACAGCTCAGGTGGTGCCAGCACAAAGCCAGGAGCAAAGGACCCCATCTTGGTCTCCCATGTGGGTTGCAAGCACCCAAGTACTTGGATCATCTTCTGCTGCTTTCCAAGGTGCACTAACTGGGGGCTGGATTGGAAGCAGAGAAACTGGGACTCAACAGGTGCTCCAGAGTCGTAAGTAGCTGCTTAACATGCTGCGTCACAATGCCAACCCCAATTGGAATGTTTTTTAATTATCAGTTTTGAGAATTCTTTCTTTGTAAGAAAAGTTACAAATATTTTATTCCATTCTGTAGCTTCCCTTTATACCCTCTTGTAAAGATCTTTTACAGATCAAATATTTTAAATTTTCACAAGATCAGTGATATCTATGTTTTCTTTTTATGGTCTTGCTTTGGTGCCAACTCTAATCTGAAGAGTATCTATGTTTTTATAAAAATTATATAGTTTTCCGTTTAACTTCATGCGTGTGATAAACTTTTTAGAAGGCATGCAGTTTAGACATTTTTGATTTTAGATTTTAGATCCTTTGATTTTAATGTCCACTTAATCCAGCACTGTTTATTGAAAAGTCCATTTCTCTTCCACTAAATTTCTTTCACTTCTTTTTAAGAAACAGTTGACATATTTCTGTGGAATTATTTTTGGATTCTCTGTTCTACTCCGTGGATCTATATACCTCCTCTGCCAGCACCACACAGCCTTATTAGTATTACTATGTAATAAGTAATATTCTTATTTTTCCAAAATTATTTTGGCTATTCTTTCTCCTTTGTCTTTCTGTATAAATTGTAATCTAGTCTATATGTCAAAATATATTGCTTATGTACCAAAAAGCCTTGCTGGGATTTTGCTAGCAATTTCATTAAAGCTTTATATCAACTAGGGGAAAATAGACAAGTTTCCATGTTGAAGCTTTCAATCCATAAACACATCTCTCTAGATATTTGATTTCTCTCACAGTGTTCTGTAGTTTTAAGTATATGTATCATGTATGTATTATGTTTGATTTATACCTTCCTATTTCATTTTTGTCCTGAGCAATTATAAATTATATTATATTTTTAGTTTTGTTTCCACATATTCATTGCCAGCACCTATAATTACAGTTAATTTGCATGTTTATCTTGCATACTACAACTTTAATGAGCTCATTTATTAGTTCTAGTAGGTTTTTTGAAGATTCTTTGGAATTGCTATTATTGTTTATATAAAATTTGTTTATATAAAATTTGTTTATATAAAATCCAGTGATGCCATCTGGAACTAGGCTTATATTTGTGAGCATTTGTAAACGTAATCCACTTTTTATTTTTCATGTTTATTAAGTTTTTATATTTCTTGTTGATTTAGTGTCAGTAATTGTGATTTTCTAAGAATTTATTCATTCATTAATGTGGTGTGTTAGTATACATTTGTTTATTCCCATATATATATATATATATATTCATGATTTACATTCTAATCTCTTTTTCCTTCTGTGTGGTTTAGATTTTGTTTGCACTTCTTTTTCCAGGATCTTACTGAGGTAGAAATTTAGGATACTAATTTAAAAGATTTCTTTTTTACTTATGTAGACACATATATAATTGCAAATTTCCCGTCAAGAATTGCCTTAGTTGCATTCCGTGAGTTTTGTTGTGTTGAGTCTTCATTTCTATTCATCATCAGTCTTTTCTGGTGTCTCTTGTGATTTCTTGTTTGAGCCATTGAATATTTAGGAATATTTAGGAGCCAAATTACTATTCACGATTTCTGATTTTTCTTTGCTGTAGTTTGAAAATACTTTGAATGGTTTCGATCTTTTTAACTTTATTTAGGCTTATTTTATGGCCCAGCCCATTATTTTTCTAGAGAATGTTCCATGGCACTTGAGAAGGGATGTATGCTGTGTTTTCATTAAGTAGAGTGTTTTATAGATGTCAGTTCTATGTAGTTTGTGTTGATGTTCTGGACATCTGTTTCCTTTTTGATATTATACCTGGTTGTCCTGTCTTTTATTGGATGGGAACTGTTGAAGTCTCTGATTATTATTTTTGAATTGTTTATTTCTCTCTTCAATTCTATAAGCATTTAACTAACATTTTTTGTATTTTACCACTCTAGGGCTAGGTCTGAATATATTTATTAATTGTTGTATCTTTCTAATGAACATGCCCTTCTATTGTTATGAAATATTCCTCTCTATCTCTAGTAATACATTTGTTTTAAAGTCTTTTGCTGTTCTTTAAAATTAGTATACTGACAGTTTTCTTATGGTTGCTGTTTGTATGATATTTTTTCCATTCTTTTTACTTTCAACTGTACATTTCAATCTAAACTGTATCTCCTGTTGACAGTACGTAGTTGGATATTGTGTTTTTTAATCTGATCTGAAAGCCTCTGGCTTTTGATTGAATTGTTTATTCATTCACATTTAATGTTATTTTTGACATAGTGTCTCATGTCTTTTTTGTTCTTTGATTCCTCCTTTATTGCTCTCTTTATTGTTGACTCAGTATTTTTCACTATTTCATTTTAATTCTGTTAGTGATTTTTCACTATATGTTTTTAGTTATTTTCTTGGTGGCTGCTCTATGGCTTATCATATATATATCCTTAATGGATCAGAAACTGCATCAGGCTTATTTTGACTTAATTTTAATGAATTATAGAATGTAATTCTATACAGTTCGATTCCCTCTTCCCTCTTTTTTGCTATTATTGATAACATCTCTATGTATGTTATAAACCACAAATACATTGTTATAATGATTATATATCTACTAAAGAAATAGGAGAGAAGTTTTATGTCTATACAGTTATATTAACCTTCTTATTTACTGTTTCTGATTCTTTTCATTTGTTCTTTTTTTTTTTTTTTTTTGACAGGCAGAGTGGACAGTGAGAGAGAGAGACAGAGAGAAAGGTCTTCCTTTGCCGTTGGTTCACCCTCCAATGGCCGCTGCGGCCGGCGCACCGCGCTCATCCGATGGCAGGAGCCAGGTGCTAGGTGCTTTTCCTGGTCTCCCATGGGGTGCAGGGCCCAAGCACCTGGGCCATCCTCCACTGCACTCCTGGGCCACAGCAGAGAGCTGGCCTGGAAGAGGGGCAACCGGGGCAGAATCCGGTGCCCCAACCAGGACTAGAACCCGGTGTGCCGGCGCCGCAAGGTGGAGGATTAGCCTCATTTGTTCTTTTTTCTTTCAAAGATTTTATTTATTTATTCGGAGGCAGAGCTACAGATAGAAGGTGAGACAGAGAGATAGGTCTTCCATCTTCTGGTTCACTCCCCAAATGGCCACAATGACCAGAGACAACCAATCTGAGGCCAGGAGCCAGGAGCTTCTTCCAGGTCTCCCATGCTGGTGCAGAGGCCCAAGCACTCGCACCATTTTTTAACTGCTTTCCTAGGCCATAGACAAAGAACTGGATCAGAAGAGGAACAGCTGGGACATGAACCAGTGCTCATATAGGATGCTGGCACTGCAGGTGGAGGCTTAGCCTACTGCACCACAGCATGGGCCCCTCCTTTGTTCTTATAGATTCATACTTTCATCCAGCATTATTCCCTTGCTCCAGTATAGCTTTGAATCAATCTGGGCTTTTACTGGGTTACTTTCAAGTACATTACATCTCTACATTTTTGGAGCCAACAACAAAATTATGTAAATATATGATATGAATGTATATTTATAAATCAGTTAAGAGAAGAAATGAGTAGAAATAAAAAAATCCTACAATGTTCTATTTTTCTTTGTGAGTTCAAATTAGTGTTTAGATTTATTTGCTTTCAGCCAGAAAAACTTCCATTAGCATTTTTTGTATAGTAGGTCTACTAGAAACAACATCTCTTAATTTTTGTCGCTTTGGAAATGTCTTTATTTTGCCTTAATTTAAAAAAATTACACTGGATATAAGGTTTCTTTTGAAATATAATTTAAGAATAATTATTTTAGTGGAAGTTACATACCAGATATAATACCAACAAAGATAGGCTGCTTAATAAAAAGGTTCAAGGAAAGACAGTCAGAGCTCTACTAAAACTGCTGTTATCCAAGAATGGCTGATGTTCTTTTTTCTAAGTTTGTTAGCCAAAAATTTAGATCAATGAATATTCATTTCTTCCACTTATTAATGTTGCATCACAACCTACCACTAAAACTTAATGAAATAAAATAAATATTTAAGCTCATAGGTTGTGTAAGTAAAGAATTTAGAAAGAGTTCATGTGTGGACATTCTAAATTGAAGTTTCTTGTGGGGTTGCAGATATTAATAAGATTGCATTTGTCAGAAGACTTGACTGATGAAGGAAGACTCACTTCCAATGTGTCACTCACCTGACTGACAAGTTAGTGCTGCCTTTTGGTAAGAAGAATCGATTTCTCCAAATCCCTTTCTCATGGGCCATTTGAGTGGCTTCACGACCTAGTGACTGATTTTCCTAAGAGTAAATAGCCCAAGGAATCAAAATGGAAACTGTATGCCTTATATGATCTGGCTTAGGAGTCACATCATTTCTGCGGTTAACTGTTCATTATAAAGAGTTAGCCCTAATTCAGTATTGGAAAGGATTACATAAAGACAGATATATAAATTGTGATTACATGGAAGGCATAGATCCTTCAAGTATAGGTGCCATACCTCTTTTCTCATAAAACATTTAATACTCTACATTTCCCTTTAAGAGATACTTTAGGTACACCTTGGACATTTTAATATGTCATGTTTTTATTATCAAGTATGAAATATTTTCTAGTTTTTCCTTGTAATTTATTAATTGATCAAATTTTGTTATGCAGAGATGTCCTGCTGATTTTCCCAGAATATTGGTTTTTCTAGATATTTATGTAGTTATTGATTTAAATTTGATTGAGTAGTGACCTAGTCAGGAAATATAATGATGATGACCCTTTGATATTTTTTGAGACTTGCTTTATGACCTATCATAAGGGATGTTCTGGTTAATGCTCCATCCGCACTTGAAAGAATATATATTCTTCAGCTATTTAGTTTAGTCCTTTGTTAAAGTAAAATAGATTATATTGATAGAATTGTTCAACTACTCTTGGTTTTTTAATTCACTCATATCAAATACATACAATTTAATTTTGTCAGGTTTTTCTTCATGTTGTCTTGAAGCTCTGATATTTAGGTCTTATGCATTTTGAAGTACTGTGGTTTTTTTGATAAATTAAATATGATTTACAGTGGTCTTATATTTGATGATGACTTTTGGTAGGAATATATTTTATTTTAAAATAATTACACCTGCATTTTATGCTTAGTGTTTTTCACATATTTTCTATGCATTTTTCATTTGGCATGTAAAACATGTCTCATGTAAATAACATATAATTGTCATTTCTCCTTGTTCTGTATTCTTTTTTGGCAATTGTGAAGTGGAGCTAATCTGTACCAATCAAGATGTGATCTGATTTAGGGCCATGTTTTGAATTTGATCTTACTGTAATGGACTTGAAATTAAAAAAAAACAAAACAAAAGAACCCAAGGTGATTTTTTTAATCCAGTCTCCAACCTCCTTATAGGTATCACATTGTTACAGTGGTCTTACTGGAAGTTGTATTGAATTCTCCTGGTCTCACAGCATCAGAGCCTCATGGTCTAGGAAATCTGATATCCGGCAATCTTTTGTTCAGCTTCAAGTTGTGTTGAGTGCAGATTTGGTTGTCAATTTGAAGCAATATCATTATGTGGGGACCCATGGATAGGCCTGCCATGGGACCCCCCC
>JADBBT010003281.1:0-11779 GCA_015711505.1 Sylvilagus bachmani | reverse complement strand
GGGGGGGAGGAGAGTCTTACCCCTTCTGTGTGTGTGGGGGGAGTCTCACCCCTTCTGTGGGGGGGGAAGAGTCTGACCCCTTCTGTGAGGGGGTGGAGAAGAGATTCACCTCTTCTGTTTGTGGTGTGAGGAGAGTCTCACCCCGTCTGTGTGTGCCGGGAGGAGATTCTCACCCCTTCTGAGTGTGGGGGGAGGAGAGTCTCACTCCTACTGTGTGAGTAGAGGGGAGAGTCTCACCCCTTCTGTGTGTGGGGGAGGGGATGAGTGTCTCACCCCTTCTGTGTGTGTGGTGTTGGGAGGAGAGTCTCTCTCCTTCTGTGTGTTGGGGGAGGAGAGTCTCAACCCTTCTGTGTTTAGGGGGGAGGAGAGTCTCACCCCTTCTGTGTGTTGGGGGGAGAGACTCAAACCTTCTGTTTGTTGGCAGGGGGAGGAGAGTCTCAACCCTTCTGTGTGTGGCGTAGAGGAGAGTCTCACCCCTTCTGTGTGTAGGGGGAAGGAGAGTGACTCCTTCTGTGGGTGTGGTGGGGAGGAGAGTCTCAACCCTTCTGTGTGTTGGTGGGGAGGAGAGTCTCACCCCTTCTGTTTGTGGGAGGGAGGAGAGTCTCAACCTTTTTGTGTTTAGGGGGGAGGAGAGTCTCACCCCTTCTGTGTGTGTGGCGGGGGGAGGAGAATCTCACTCCTTCTGTGTGTGGGGGGATTAGACTATCACCCTTTCTGTGTGTAGGGGGGAGGAGAATCTCACCCCTTCTGTGTGTAGGGGGGAGGAGAGTCTCAGCGCTTCTGTGTGTGAGGGGGGAGTCTCATCCCTTCTGTGTGTGTGTCCGGGGGGGAGGAGATTCTCACCCCTTCTGTGTGTGGCGGGGAGTAGAGCCTCACCACATCTGTGTGTAGGGGAGAGGAGTGTCACTCACCTTCTGTGTGTGTGGGGGGGGGGAGGAGAGTCTCACCCTTTCTGTGTATGGGTGGGGGGATAGTCTCACCCCTTCTCTGTGTGGGGGGGGTAGGAGAGTCTTACACCTTCTGTGGGGGGGGGCGAGTCTCACCTCTTCTGTGGGGGGGGGGGAGGAGAGTCTCACCCCTTCTGTTTGGGGGTGGAGGAGAGTCTCACAGAATTGTGTGCGGAAGGAGATGAAAGCCTCACCCCTTCTGTGTGTGGGGGGGAGGAGAGTCTTACCCCTTCTGTGTGTTTTGGGGAAGAGGAGAGTCTCACCCCTTTTGTGTGTTGGGGGGGAGAGACTCATACCTTCTGTTTGTCAGGCAGGGGGAGGAGAGTGTCACCCCTTCTGTTTGGGGGTGAAGGAGAGTCTCACCAATTCTGTGTGGGGAAGGAGATGAGAGTCTCACCCCTTCTGTGCTTGGGGGAGAGGAAAGTCTTACCCCTTCTGTGTGTGGGGGGGAGAGGAGAGTTTCAACCCTTCTGTGTGTTGGAGGGGAGAGACTCAAATCTTCTGTTTGTCGGGCAGGGGTAGGAGAGTCTCACCCCTTCTGTGTGTGGCAGAGAGGAGAGTCTCACCCCTTTTTTGTGTGTGGGGGAAGAGTCTCAACCATTCTGTGTGTGTGTGTGGAAGGAGAGTCATACCCATTCTGTGTGGGGGGGGAGGAGAGTCTTCCCCCTTCTGTGTGTGGGGGGGGAGTCTCACCCCTTCTGTGGGGGGGGAAGAGTCTGACCCCTTCTGTGTGGGGGTGGAGAAGAGATTCATCTCTTCTGTTTGTGGGGTGAGGAGAGTCTCACCCCGTCTGTGTGTGCCGGGTGAAGATTCTCACCCCTCCGGAGTGTGGGGGGACGAGAGTCTCACTCCTACTGTGTGAGTAGAGGGGAGAGTCTCAACCCTTCTGTGTGTGTGTGGGGGGGGGGCGAGTGTCTCACCCATTCTGTGTGTGTGGTGTTGGGAGAAGAGTCTCACCTCTTCTGTGTGTGGGGGGAGAGGAGAGTCTCAACCCTTCTGTGTTTAGGGGGGAGGAGAGTCTCACCCCTTCTGTGTATAGGGGGAGGAGAGTCTCACCCCTTCTGTGTATAGGGGAGAGGAGTGTCTCACCCCTTATGTGTCTGTGGGGCGGTTAGGAGAGTCTCAGCCCTTCTGTGTGTCTGTGCTGGGAAGGAGAGTCTTACCCCTTCTGTGTGTGTGGGGGGGGGGATTCTCACAACTTCTGGGTGTGTGGGGGGGAGGAGAGTCTCACCCCTTTTGTGTGTGTGTTGGGGGAGGACAGTCTAACCCCTTCTGTGTGGGGGGGGTTGGAGAGTCTCACCCCTTCTGTGGGGGGGGGAGTCTGACCCCTTCTGTGAGGGGGTGGAGAAGAGATTCACCTCTTCTGTTTGTGGCGTGAGGAGAGTCTCACCCCCTCTGTGTGTGTGTAGAGTGGAGAGTCTCACCCCTTCTGTGTGTGTGGTGGTGGGAGGAGAGTCTCACCTCTTCTGTGTGTGGGGGGGAGGAGAGTCTCAACCCTTCTGTGTTTAGGGGGGGAAGAGTTCTCAACCCTTCTGTGTGAAGAGGGGAGGAGAGTCTCACCCCTTCTGTGTCTGTGGGGCGGTTAGGAGACTCTGCCCTTCTGTGTGTGTGTGTTGTGAAGGAATCTTACCCCTTCTGTGTGTGGGGGGGTGAGTCTCACCCCTTCTGGGTGTAGGTGGGGAGGAGAGTCTCACTCCTACTCTGTGTGTAGAGGTGGAGGAGAGTCTGACCCCTTCTGTGTGGGGGTGGAGGAGAGTCTCACCTTTCTGTGTGGGTGGGAGGTGAGTCGCACCCCTTCTCTGTGGGGGTGGAGGAGAGTCTCACCCCTTCTGTGTGGGGAGTAGGAGAGTCTCACCCTGTATGGTGGTGGAGGAGAGTCTCACCCCTTCTGTGTGTAGGTAGAGAGTCTCACTCCTTCTGTGTGTGGGGGGGGGAGGACTGTCTCACCCCTTCTGTTTGTGTGGGGGGAGAGTCTCACCCCTTCTGTGTGTGCGGGGGGGAGGAGAGTCTCAACCCTTTGGTGTGTGTGTTGGGGGAGGACAGTCTCACCCCTTCTGTGTGGTGGGGGGAGAAAAGTATCACCTCTTCTGTGTGTGTGTGTGTGGGGAGTCTCACCCCTTCTGTGTGTGTGGCGGAGGAGGAGAGTATCATTCCTTTTGTGTGTAGGGGGGAGGAAAATCTAACCCCTTATGTGTTTGGGTGGAGGAGAGTCTCACCCATTCTGTGTGTGTGGGGGAGGAGAGTCTGACCCCTTCTGTGTGTGTGTGTGGGGGGGGGAAGAGTCTGACCGCTTCTGTGTGTGGGAGGGGGAGGAGAGTCTTACCCCTTCTGTGGTTGGGGGTGGAGTCTCACCCCTTCCCTTTAGTGGGGGAGGAGAGTCTGACCCCTTCTGTGTTTGGTGGAGGAGAGTCTCACACCTGCGTTTGTGGCAGGGGTAGGAGAGTCTCACCCCTTCTGTGTTTGGGGGAAGGAGACTCTGAACCCTTAGGTGTGGGGGTGGAGAGTCTCACCTGTTTTGTGTGTGGGGGGAGCAGAGTCTCACCCCTTCTGTGTATCTGGGGGGGACGAGAGTCTCACCCCTTCTGTGTGTGGGGGGGGAGTCTCACCCCTTCTGTGTATGTGGGGGAGAGGAGAGTCTCAAACCTTCTGTGTGGGGGGGGGGAGTTTCACCCCTTCTGTGTATGTGGGGCGGGGTAGTCTCAACACTTCTGTGTATGTGGTGGGGAGGAGAGTCTCACCCCTTCTGTGTATGTGGAGGGGAGGAGAGTCTCAACCCTTCTGTGTGTGGAGGGGTGAGTCTCACCAGTCCTGTGTGTGTGGGCGGAGGAGAAACAAACTCCTTCTGTTGGTGTGGAGGGGAGGAGATTCTCACCCCTTCTGTGTGTGGGTGGTCGGAAGGAGAGCCTAAGCCCTCCTGTGTGTGGGGGGAGGCGAGTCTCAACCCTTCTGTTTTTGGGGAGAGGAGAGTCTCACCCCTTCTGTGTGTGGGGGGAGGAGAGTCTCATCCCTTCTTTGTGGGAGGGAGGAGAGTCTCACTCCTACTGTGTGTGTGTGGGAGAGTCTCAACCCTTCTGTTCGTGGGGGGGGGAGAGTATCACCCCTTCTTGTGTGTGGCAGGGGGAGGAGAGTCTCACCACTTCTGAGTGTGTGGCGGGGGGAGGAGAATCTCTCTCCTGTGTGTGGGGGGGAGGAGAGTCTCACCCCTTCTGTGTGTAGGTGGGAGGAGAGTCTCACCCCTTCTGTGTTTAGGGGGGAGGAGTGTCTCACTCCTTCTGTATGTGTGTGTGGGGGAGGAGAGTCTCACCCCTTCTGTGTTGGTGGGTGGAGGAGAGTCTCACCCCTTCTGTGTGTAGGGGGTAGTACAGTCTCACCCCTTCTGTATGTGTGTGTGGGGGAAAATAGCCTCACCCCTTCTGTGTGTGTGGCGGGGGAGTAGAGTCTCACCCCTTCTGTGTGGGGGGAGTAGTGTCTAACCCCTTCTGCGTGTAGGGGGAGAAGTGTCTCTCCCATTCTGTGTGTGGAGGGGAGGAGAGTCTCACAGCTTTGGTGTTTCTGTGGTTGGGAAGAGTCTCACGCCTTTTGTGTGTTGGGGGGAAGAGTCTGACCCCTTCTGTGTGGGAGTCGAGGGGAGAGACACACCCCTTAAGTGTGGGGGGTAGGAGAGTCTCACCCCTTCTGGGTTCTGGGTGTAGGAGAGTCTCACTCCTGTGTGGGGGTGGAGGAGAGTCTCACCCCTTCTGTGTGTGGGGGAAAGCGAGTCTCACGCCTTCCGTGTGGCGGTGGAGATTTTCACCCCTTCTGTGTGGTGGGGGAGGAGTCTCACACCTTCTGTGTGTGTGGCAGGTGAGTCTCACCCCTTCTGTGTGTGTGTGTGTGGGGGGGAGAGTCTCACCCCTTCTGTGTGGGTGTGGAGAGTCTCACCTCTTCTGTGGGTGGGGGTAGAGTCTCACCCCTTCTGTATGTGGAGGGGAGGACAGTCTCACACCTTCTGTGTAGTGGGTGGAGGAGAGTCTCAGCCCTTCTAGTGGGGGTGGAGAGTCTCACCCCTTCTGTTTGTGGGGGTCAGGTGAGTATGACCCCTTCTGTGCGGGTGGAGGAGAGTCTCACCCCTTTTGTGTGTGGGGGAGGAGAGTCTCACCCCTTCTCTGTGTGGGGGAGGAGAGTCTCACTCCTTCTGTGTGGGGGTGGAGGAGAGTCTCACCCCTTCTCTGTGTGGGGGAAGTAGAGTTTCCCCTCTTCTGTGTGTTGGGGGGAGGAGAGTCTCCCACCTTCTGTGTGTGTGTGGGGTGAGTCTCACCCCTTCTGTGTATGTGGTGGGTGGAGGAGAGTCTCACCCCTCTGTGTGTGTGGCAGGGGTAGGAGAGTCTCACCCCTTCTGTGTGTAGGAGGGAGTACAGTCTCAAACCTTTTGTATGTGTGTAGGGGGGAGGAGAGTCTCACCCCTTCTGTGTGTGTGGCAGGGGGAAGACAGTCTCAACCCTTCTGTGTGTGGGCTTGGGGAGTCTCACCACTTCTGTGTGTGGGGGTGAGGAGAATCTCCCACCTTCTGTGTGTGTGTGGGGTGAGTCTCACCCCTTCTGTGTATGTGGTGGGTGGAGGAGAGTCACACCCCTTCTGTGTGGCGGGGGTAGGAGAGTCTCACCCCTTCTGTGTGTAGGAGGGAGTACAGTCTCAAACCTTTTGTATGTGTGTGGGGGGGGAGGAGAGTCTCACCCCTTCTGTGTGTGTGGCAGTGGGAAGACAGTCTCAACCCTTCTGTGTGTGGGCTTGGGGAGTCTCACCACTTATGTGTGTGGGGGTGAGGAGAGTCTCACACCTTTTGTGTGTGTGTGTTGGGGGAGAGTCTCAACCGTTCTGTGGGGGGGGGGGTCGTCTCACCACTTCTGTGTGTGTGGGTGAGAGGAGAGTTACCACTTCTGTGTGTAAGGTGGGGAGTCTCACCCCTTCTGTGTGTGTGAGGGGGAGAGTCTCACCCTTCTGTGTGGGGGTGGAGGAGAGTCTGACCCCTTCTGTGTTTGAGTGGAGGGGATAGACTCACCCCTTCTGTGTATGGGGGCAGGAGAGTCTCAACCCTTCTGTGTGGGGTGGGAGGAGAATCTGACCTATTCTGTGTGTGGGAGGAGATTCTCACCCCTTCTGTGTGGGGGTGGAGGAGATTCTTACCCCTTCTGTGTGGGGGGGGGAGGACAGTCTGAGCCCTTCTATGTGGGGGTGGAGGAGAGTCTCACCCATTCTGTGTGGGGAGAGGAGAGTCTCACCCCTTCTGTATGTGTGTGGGGGGAGGAGAGTCTCACCCCTTCTGTGTTTGTGGCGGGGGGAGGAGAGTCTCACCCCTTCTGTGTGTGTGGCGGGAGGGGTAGAGTCTCACCACTTCTGTGAGTGTGGAATGGCGGAGGAGTTTCTCACCCCTTCGGTGTGCGGGTGGAGTGTCGCACTTCTTCTGTGTGTGTGGAAGGTGAGTCTCACCCCTTCTGTGTGTGTGGCGGGAGGTGGAGATTCTCACCCCTTCTGTGTGTAGGAGGGAGTACAGTCTCAACCCTTTTGTATGTGTGTGGGGGGGAAGAGAGTCTCACCCCTTTTGTGTGTGTGGCAGGGGGAAGAGAGTCTCACCCCTTCTGTGTGTGCGGGGCTTTTACACCTTCTGTGTGTATGTGGGTGGGAGTAGAGTCTCACCCCTTTTGTGTGTTGGGGGGAGAGTCTCACCCCTTCTGTGTGTGGGCTTGGGAATTCTCACCACTTCTTTGTGTTGGGGGGGAGGAGAGTCTCACACCTATTGTGTGTGTGGGGGGTGAGTCTCACCCATTCTGTGGGGGGGGGAGGAGAGTCTCACCCCTTCTGTGTGTTTGGCGGGGGAATAGAGACTCACCCCTTCCGTGTGTGTGACGGGGGAATAGAGACTCACCCCTTCTGTGTGTGTGTGGGGGGGGGGGGAGTCTAACCCCTTCTGTGTGTAGGGGGGAGGAGTGTCTCACCCCTTCTGTGTGTGGGGGAAGGGAAGAGAGTCACAGCTTTGGTGTGTTTGCTGGGGGAGAGTCTCAACCGTTCTGTGTGTGGGGGGTGTCGTCTCACCACTTCTGTGTGTGTGGGTGGGAGGAGAGTATTACCCCTTCTGTGTGTGGAGGGGGGGAGTCTCAGCCCCTCTGTTTGTGTGGTGGGGGGAGGAGAGTCTAACCCCTTCTGTGTGTGTGGGGGGGGGAAGCCTCACTCCTTCTGTTTGTGGAGGGGGAGGAGGAGAGTCTGACCCCTTCTGTGTGTGAGTGGAGTGGACAGACTCACCCCTTCTGTGTATGGGGGGCAGGAGAGTCTCAACCCTTCTGTGGGGGTGGGGAGGAGAGTCTGACCCATTCTGTGTGTGTGTGTGTGGGGAGATTCTCACCCCTTCTGTGTGGGGGTGGAGGAGAGTCTCACCCATTCTGTGTGGGGAGAGGAGAGTCTCACCCCTTCTGTGTGGGGGGGAGGAGAGTCTCACTCCTTCTGTGTGGGGGGGAGGAGAGTCTCACCCCTTCTGTGTGGGGGGGAGTAGAGTCTCACCCCTTCTGTGTGGGGGGGAAGGAGAGCCTCACCCCTTCTGTGTGGGGGTGGAGAGTCTCACTCCTTTTGTGTGGGGGTGGAGAGTCTCACTCCTTTTGTGTGTGGCGGGTAGGAGTGTTTCACCCCTTCTCTGTGTCGCGGGGGAGAGTCTCACCCCTTTGTGTGTGTGGCAGGGGGAGGAGAGTCTCACCCCTTCTGTGGGTGTGGAGGGGAGGAGAGTCTCACCCCTTCTGTGGGTGTGGGGGAGAGTCTCAGCCCTTCTGTGTTTTGGGGGGAGGAGAGTCTGACCCCTTCTGTGTGGGGGGGAGTAGAGTCTCACCCCTTCTGTGTGTGGGGGAAGGAGAGCCTCACCCCTTCTGTGTATCGCGGGGGAGAGTCTCACCCCTTTGTGTGTGTGGCGGGGGGAGGAGAGTCTCACCCCTTCTGTGTGTGTGGCGGTGGGGGAGAGTCTCACCACTTCTGTGAGTGTGGGATGGCGGAGGAGTTTCTCACCCCTTCTGTGTGAATGGGGGAGAAGAATCTCACCCCTTTGTGTGGGGGTGGAGGAGAGTCTCACCCCTTCTGTGTGTAGGGGGGAGAGTCTCACCCCTTCTGTGTGTTTGGGGGGGGGAGGAGAGTCTCACCACTTCTGTGTTGTGGCGGGTGGGAGGAGATTCTCACCCTTCTTTGTGTAGGGGGGAGCAGAGTCTCACCCCTTCTGAGTGTAGGGGCCAGGAGAGTCTCATGCCTTCTGTGTGTGGGGAGGTGAGGAGAGTCTCACCCCTTCTGTTAGTGTGTGGGCGGGAGGAGAGTCTCACCCCTTCTGTGTGAATGGGGGAGGAGAGTCTGACCCCTTCTGTGTGGGGGTGGAGCAGAGTCTCACCACTACTGTGTGTGGGGGGAACGTAGAATCTGACCCCTTCCGTGGGTGTGCAGGGGAGGAGATACTCACCCCTTCTGCGTGTGGGTGGGGATGAGATCTCACCCATTCTGTGTATGGGGGGTAGGAGAGTCTCACCCCTTCTGTGATGGGAGGAGGAGAGTCTCAACCATTCTGTGTGTGGGGGGGAGGAGAGTCTGACTCCTTCTGTGTGTGAGTGGAGGGGAGAGTCTCACCCCTTCTATGTGTGTGGGGGGGGAGGAGAGTCTCACCCCTTCTGGGTGTGTGTGTGTGGGGAGTCTCACCCCTTCTGTGTGTTGCGGGGGAGGAGAGTCTCACACCTTTTGTGTGTGTGGCGGGTGAGTCTCACCCCTTCTGTGTGTGGGGGGGAGGAGAGTCTCACCTCTTCTGTGTGTGTGGCCGGGGGAGGAGAGTGTCACCCATTCTGTTGTGGGGGGGAGGAGTGTCTCACCCCTTCTGTTGTGGGGGGGAGGAGTGTCTCACCCCTTCTGTGTGGGGGGGAGGAGAGTCTCACCCCTTCTGTATGTGTGTGTGGGGGAGGAGAGTCTGACAACTTCTGTGTGTGGCGGGGAGTCTCACCCCTTCTGTGTGTGTGGCCGGGGGAGGAGAGTCACACGCCTTCTGTGTGGGGGGGAAACTAGAGCCTCACCCCTTCTGTGTGTGTGGCGGGGGGAGGAGAATCGCACCCCTTCTGTGTGGGGGTGGAGAGTCTCACCACTTCTGTGTAGCGGTGGAGAGTCTCACCCCTTCTTTGTGTGGGAAGGAGGAGAGTCTCACCCCTTCTGTGTGTGGTGGGTGGAGTAGAGTCTCACCCCTTCTGTGTGTGTGGCGGGGGGAGGCGAGTCTCACACCTTCTGTGTGTGGGGTGGAGGAAAGTCTCACCCCTTCGGTGTGTAGGGGGGAGTACAGTCTCACCCCTTCTGTGTGTTGTGGGGGAGTAGAGTCTCACCCCTTCTGTGTGGGGGGAGTAGGGTCTAACCCCTTCTGCGTGTAGGGGGAGAAGTGTCTCTCCCGTTCTGTGTGTGTGCGCGGGGGGGGGGGGGGGAGGAGAGTCTCACAGCTTTGGTGTTTCTGTGGTTGGGAAGAGAGTCTCACTCCTTTTGTGTATTGGGGGGAAGAGTCTAACCCCTTCTCTGTGTGAGGGGGGGAGTCTCATCCCTTCTGTGTGTGTGGGGAGGAGAGTATGACCCCTTCTGTGTGTGTGGCAGGGAGAAGACAGTCTCAACCCTTCTGTGTGTGGGCTTGGGGAGTCTCACCCCTTCTGTGTGTGGGGGGGGAGGAGAGTCTCACACCTTGTGTGTGTGTGGCTGGTGAGTCTCACCCCTTCTGTGTGTGGGGGGGGGAGGAGAGTCTCACCCCTTCTGTGTGTGGGGGGGGAGGAGAGTCTCACCCCTTGTGTGTGTGTGGGTGGGAGTCTCACCCCTTCTGTGTGTGGGGGTCAGGAGAGTATGACCCCTTCTGTGTGGGGGTGGAGGAGAGTCTCACCCCTTTTGTGTGGGGGGGAAGGCGAGTCTCACCCCTTCTGTGGGGGGGGGGAGGAGAGTCTCACCGCTTCTGTGTATGAGGGAAGGAGAGTTTCCCCCCTTCTGTGTGTTGGGGGGAGGAGAGTCTCACACCTTCTGTGTGGGGGGGAGGAGAGTCTTACCCCTTCTGTGGGGTGGGGGGGAGGAGAGTCTCACCCCTTCTGTGTGGGGGGGAGGAGATTCTCACCCCTTTTGTGTTTGCGGCTTGTGGAGGAGAGTCTCACCCCTTCTGTGTGTGGGGCGGGGGAGTGTCTCACCCCTTCTGTGTATGTGGTGGAGAGTCTCACTACTTCTGTGTGTGGGGGAGGAGACTCTGACCCCTTCTGTGTGTGTGGAGGGGAGGAGAGTCTCATCCCTTCTGTTTGTGGGGTGGGGGGATGAGAGTCTCACCCCTTCTGTGTGTGAGGGTAGAGGAGAGTCTCACCCCTTCTTTGTGTGAGGGGGAGAGGAGAGTCTCAACCCTTCTGTTTGTGGGGGGAGGAAAGTCTCACCCCTTCTGTGTGTGTGTGTGGGGAGATTCTCACCCCTTCTGTGTGTGGGTGGGGAGGACAGTCTTACCCCTTCTGTGTTTGGGGGATGGGAGTCTCACCCCTTCTGTGTGTGGGGGGAGGAGAGTCTGAAGGCTTCTGTGTGGGGGTAGTGGGGAGTCTCACCCCTTCTGTTTGGGGGGAGGAGTCTCACCCCTTCTGTGTGTGGGGGGAGCAGAGTCTCACCCCTTCTGTTTGTGGGGGGAGCAGAGTCTCACCCCTTCTGTGCATGGGGGGAGGAGAGTCTCACCCCTTCTGTGCGTGGGGGGAGGAGAGCCTCACCCGTTCTGTGTGGGGGTAGAGAGTCTCACTCCCTTTGTATGTGTGGGGGAGGAGTGTCTCACTCCTTCTGTGTGTGGCAGGGGGAGGATAGTCTCACCCCTTCTGTGTGTGTGTGGTGGGGGGGAGAGTCTGACCCCTTCTGTGTGTGGGGGGAGGAGGAGAGTCTCACCCATTCTGTGTGGGGGGAGGAGAGTCTCACCCCTTCTGTGCGTGGGGGAAGGAGAGCCTCACCCTTTCTGTGTGTGGGGGGGGGGGGAGTCTCACCCCTTCTGTGTGTGGTGGTGAGGAGAGTCTGACCGCTTCTGTGTGGGGGTGGTGAGAATCTCACCCCTTCTGTGTGGGGGGGAGGAGTGTCTCACCGTTTCTGTGTGTGGGGGAAGCAGAGTTTCACCCCTTCTGTGTGTGGGGGAGAGGAGAGTCTCACACCTTCTGTGTGTGGGAGGGGTGAGTCTCACCCCTTCTGTGTTTGTGGTGGGTGGAGGCGAGTTCACCCCTTCTGTGTGTGCGGCGGGGGAAGGAGAGTCTGACCCCTTCTGTGTGTTGGGTGTAGAGTCTCACCCCTTCTTTGTGTGTTGGGGGGAGGAGAGTCTCACCCCTTCTGTGTCTGGGAGGAGGAGAGTCTCAACCCTTCTGTGTGGGGGGGAAGAGAGTCTCAACCCTTCTGTGTGTGGGGGGGGAGAGAGTCTCACCCCTTCTGTGCGTGGGGGGGAGAGTCTCACCCCTTCTGTGTGTGGGGGGGAGTAGAGTCTCACCCCTCCTGTGTGTGGGGGGGAGGAGAGTCTCACCCCTTCTTTTTGGGGGTGGAGAGTCTCACCCCTTGTGTCTGGTGGTGGAGATTCTCACCCCTTCTGTCTGGGGGTGGAGAGTCTCACCCCTTCTGTCTGGGGGTGGAGAGTCTCACCCATTCTGTGTTTCGCGGGGGGGAGGAGAGTCTCACCCCTTCTCTGTGTGTGGGGGGGAGGACAGTCTCACCCCTTCTGTCTGTGTGGGGCGGGAAAGTCTCAGCCCTTCTGTGTGTGTGGTGGGGGGAGTCTCACCCCTTCTGTGTGTGTGTGGGGGGGGGAGTCTCAACCCTTCTGTGTGTGGGGT
>JADBBT010003279.1:0-11779 GCA_015711505.1 Sylvilagus bachmani | reverse complement strand
AAGTAATTTTGTAACCTAATCACAAGTGGCATTGGTCTGGCAGGATTGTACTCATCAGAAGTGAGTCACTAGATCCAGCCCACATGCCAAGGGAAGGGATAGTACAAATGAATCAAAAACGGGGTGGAAGTGGTCTCTACACCACAACCATCCAGAACAAGCAGGGGAAGGCTACAAGCACTTTGAATTGATAGGTACTTTTCAAAAAAATGAATAGTGTGAGTTGCACAAGAGTGTGTTCTGCTTTACATATTGAGTATAGAAACAGAAACAGAGGTGCAGAGGGAGAAAAAATTTAAATAAAAGGGCCATTTTAAAATTATTCAAATGTAATTTTCTGGCAACTCCTTATTTTTTCTCTTCTTTATCACTATAGATGAAAACTCAAAATATTAAGAACATTGGCTCTGTACTCAAAATGTTGGAATCTAAATCATTGTCCCTCAATTTATTAGCTTTATTAATCTGGGCAAATAACTTGACTCTCTGCATTTTGGTTTCCTAATCTACACAGGTAAGATAAAAACAATATCCCATTGGATTATACTAAATACAAAGCAAGCCAGTACATTTAGTATCTAGAACACTAGTAGATACTAACTGTGTAATAAAAAACAGTCCTATCTTAGCACACTTTGTTAGGGACACTTGCTTTGCTTAATCAAAAATTTTAAAAAATACTTCAAAGAAAATGTATATATTCTTGACATTTTAGAAATATGAAAACATATAGTTAGAGAGATCATGCAATTAATTCAAGAATGCAAGTGTTTCAGACAGTATTTGAACCCAAGCAGCCTGAAACAAGAATTTCTGTGACAAATCACTAAGTCCTGCCTGCCTGGTTTCAAAGTTCTTATTCCTTTCACCATATTGTATTGTGTCATATTGGTATATTGTTTTTTATTTGTCCTAGAACTCTATTGCTTACCTCATTTAATATTCAGGAGGCTTTATTAATTAGTATTTCCCACTCATCTTGAAAAAAACACTGATATTTGGCTAAATTAAATGACTCTCCAACTAACCTAGTTCAAGAGTTTTAAGATCCAGGTCTTCTGATACCTTGAATAATGACATCTTGGGCCTCAGAACGTCAGGTCTGAGTGTTTTCTGAGGCATCACCTGCTTCTAAGATGTAAATATTCTAGCTTCTTCAAGGTGAATTAGCCTGAGTGGGAAATAGATTGAAAAGGTGAAGACAAGTTGACACATAAAACTTTTCAGACCTGTGACTAAGCTCAGGATCTATAATTTCCTTGTCTTTCAAATGTCCTCTGAAATTTATGCATTATACTTTAATTGATTTTCACACTGAATGACTGAGTTTTATGACTGATCAGTCACACAGTATAGAGAAATAGTGAAAATAGACTAATAGATAGCATATAATACAATGTTTAAAGGAAAGACACCCCATTACTCAGGAGGTGACAGTAACATTATATGACCTCACCACTTTTTTCTTAAAATAATTGTAGGAGATGACTCCCATTTTAAGGAAATATTAGCATAGGTGACTATTATCCAAGACCTCCTTTAGAGCTCATAGAATATAAGGACAAGGACTTTGTCTATCTCATTTACCTTTACAATGTCAGTGACGAATAATAGGAACCCAAACAATGATTAAATCAATTACTTAATACATAAATCTGAAATTATGCATACTTTAACTGATTGACCTGTGGTTATTAAAGATTTACAAATACCAATATAGCTCTGTCACTGTCAATAGGGAGACTATGATTTGCTTTAGGTACTGGATTATAAATTCTTTGATAAGCCCTAAATATACAGAAGATTTATTTGAGTGTTCAAAGTCATTGCTTTTATTATTCTATGTTTGAGATCTTGGTTAGATTATTTAAGCTCTCAGTACCTAAATTTTCTACTTCTTAATATGGTAAATATTTTATATTTAAATATAAAATTAAAGATATTATGAAATGAAGATAATTACAGTACATGACCTTTACAGTTGTTTGAAGAATTGAACAAACTAACTCAGGGAGAACATCTAATGGAAAATATCAACATTAAGCCTATGTTAACTATAATAATGCAATAATCAGTATAAATTAAAAATAAATTACTTTATCAGTTAAAAGCATTTATCATGCAAAAATTAAAGCAAAGAAACATTTGTTTGAAAAATATTAGGATCCATATTTTAGATTGGACAGCAATAGATGCTCTTTTATCTTATCCTTTTGTACCAGATGAGTTCTGGAATATGTTTCCCTCAAAAAGATATATGATTTTGCTGTATTTCACACACCACTTACTATATTTTCAAGTAAATGTATATTTGGTACATATTTTCTGTTTAGTCCCTTAACCAAAACATGAATCTAAAGGTAACTGGGGCTTGGTATTGTGGCTCAGAAACTCAAGTGCATCTTGAGGGGGCAGCACATGATGGCTCAAATGCTTGGGCCCCTGCCACCAACATGGGAGATTGGAAGGTATTCTGGGCTCCCAATTTGGCTTGGTCCAGCCCTGGTTGCAGACCTTTGGGGAGAAAACCAGTAGTTGCTCTTGTTTTTCTCTCTGTCACTAGACCTTTCCAAAGATGGAAATAAATGAAAACAAATATTTTAATAAGCAAATTTAGGCGAACAAAGAGAAAAAAAATTATTATCCTATCTAGTGATTAGCACTATGTTAGACATGAGGTATGCTCATATTATATCGTCTTACTAAATTTCTTGAGTAATGCCCTTATTTGAATTAAATAACAATTGATTTAGTTATAGAAAAAGGAACCTAGGATCACATACACCTTAAGTAATAACATGAACCTAGTTCATAACGAAAGTCCTGCATGTCAGTGGCCATGGGGATGGAAGTGTAAGGGGAAAGGAGATGTGCATCCAAGGCCACAGGAACATAACTGCTACTGATTGTTCTAAATTAGCCTCCAATATCTTTATTATTAGAAGGGGAAGAAATACCATAAAGACTGAGGATGGTGGTGACCAGACAAGCTCTGACTGATTAAAGGCACAGTGGCAATTGCATCTTCCTTCAACTTGATTTAGCATCAAGAACACAAGAATTTTCATTCCTGTATGCATTGATATTAATGAGAGTCAATACTAATGAACTAAAAGCCCGTAAAAATCCAGACTTTTAAACATTAAAATAATTGATAACTGACAGTTCAATGTAGCTCATTTGGAAGAAGACATAATGAAGAATACATAAACTATGTTGAAAAAAATTTTTTTTTGGCAACAGTAAAGTGTTTTTGTTAAAGCAGTAGATAATTCCACATGTTTATTCTAGCAATGACTGAATCTGATAGCTGGTGAGATACTACCCATCTTGACATCCATAAATGTAATGTATTTTAAATTGCCCATGGAGAAGAACAAATTCTGTGTGTGTGTGTGTGTGTGTGTGTGTGTGAGTGCACGCACACACACTCCATTTCCAATCCATCATGTATCTATAACTTGTCCAACATTTCATGACTTTTTCATAGTTTGTGCCAATTTAATTAATTTTGTAATATCCAAACTAGCTTACATCCAGTTCAATGAAATAAGTCTGAATGCCAAGGTAATGCATAATTGTTATATAATTTTAAATGCCTAATTTTATTTTCTGTATATATTTCATTGTGCATAACTAAGTAGCAGATGTGTGGATCAACATTGGTTCAAGGAACATACTCTTAGTGACACAGTACAGGACCTCAAACATCATCCATATAAGAAGAAGTGACAGAAGACAGAACAGAGAAAGTCACAAATATCTGTAGTAATATTAACATGAATGAAACAATCGTGATGTGAATGGAAAGGGAGAGGGAGTGGGAAAGGGGAGGGTTGCGGGTGGGAGGGAAGTGTGGGGGGGGCATTGTAGTCCATAAGCTGTACTCTGGAAATTTATATTCATTAAATAAAAGTTAAAAAAAGAAACCATGGGAAACACTAATCCATAGGAAATCTTAAGTGTAGGAAGTTTAACTTTAGTTTCTGGGTAATGAGAAATTTCAAAACACAACAAGAAAGCTTATGTTTGGGATTTACACAAGGAAAGTGTTGCATAAAGAAGCACATTAGTAGATTTATGAAGCCCATATATTTATATACAAAAATATTTTAGAGATTCATTCTGTGGATAGCACTCTGATGCAGGCTCAAACTTAAACACTATTCAAATATTTAGCTCTCGTACAAAAGAAATCTAAGTGGACAGCTCAGATTGATGTGATGCCATGGTTATTGTGACCCTATCCATCTTCAATGCTGCTTCACTGTTCAAGATAGCTGATACAATGAGTCTTATTTAGAGATTCCGGCACTATACAGCAAGTTAAGCCACTGCCTGTGACACCAGCCTCCCATAGGAGCACCAGTTCAACTCCTGGCTGCTCTACTTCCCATCCAGCTACTGGCTAATGCACCTGAGAAAGCAGCAGAAGACGGCCTGTGTGTTTGCGATCCTGTCACCCACAAGGGAGATCTGGATGGAGTTCCAGGCTCCTGGCTTAGGCTGGGGTAGTTACATATATTTGGGGAGTGAACCAGTGGATGGAAGATTCTCTCTCTCTCTCTCTCTCTCTCTCTCCTCTTTCAAATAAATAAAATAAATATTTTCAAAAATGAGTCCTACTTTGTGTCTTGAGTTTTGAGGATTCAAATGTCTTTTCCTTTCCCAGGTTTGGAAGGGTTTCAACCGTTACTTCCTTGAATAACTTTTTTTTTCTTTTTTTATATAAAGAGAACAAATTTCCTGTATTTGATATATACAATTTTTTTTTGACAGGCAGAGTGGAAAGTGAGAGAGAGAGAGAGAGAGAGAGAGAGAGAGAGAGAGAGAGAGAGAAAGGTCTTCCTTTGCCGTTGGTTCACCCTCCAATGGCTGCCGCGGTTGACGCGCTGCGGCCGGCGCACCGCGCTTGTCCGATGGCAGGAGCCAGGTGCTAGGTGCTTTTTCCTGGTCTCCCATGGGGTGCAGGGCCCAAGCAGTTGAGCCATCCTCCACTGCACTCCCGGGCCACAGCAGAGGGCTGGCCTGGAAGAGGGGCAACCGGGACAGAATCCTGCGCCCCGACCGGGACTAGAACTCGGTGTGCTGGCGCCTCAAGGCAGAGGATTAGCCTGTTGAGCCACGGCGCCGGCCGATATATACAATTTTAAGAATATAATGATACTTCCCATCCCACCATCCTTCCCTTACACACTCCCACCCGCCTCCATTTTCTACTTTTCTTTTAATTTTTACAATGACATTCTTCTAATTTGCTTTAAAATCACAAGCTTAATCCTCCATTAAATAAAAAACTCAACAAGTATTAAGTAGAAAAAAGTATTGTTACACAAGAGTACAGACAAGAGCTAGCTGTTGAGGATGTGTGGAAATATATCTTAATGAATTTCTTGGTAGGAATATAAATTAGTACAACCATTGTAGAAAACAGTATGGAGATTTTTCAGAAATCTGAAAATGTACTACTGAGAAGAATGTGTTTTATGCAACTGTAGGATGAAAAGTTCTATAGATATCTGTTAGATACTTTGGTCTATAGTGTCAATTAAATCTGCTGTTTCCTTGTTAATCTTCTGTCTGGTTGATCTGTGTATTGCTGAAAGTAAAATCTTGAAGTCCCGCAATACTATTGTATTGGAGTCTAAGTCTCCCTTTAACTTCCTTAACATATCTTTTAAACAAACAGGTGCCATGTAATTAGTTGCATATACATAATTTTATAGTAGTTACATCTTCCTGTTGAATTGATCCCTTAATCGTTATATAGGCCCTTCTTTGTCTCTCTTAACAGTTTTTGTGTTAAAGTTTATTTTGTCTGATATTAAGATGGCTACACCAGGACTTTTTGGTTTCTGTTGGCATGGAATATCTCTGTACAATATTTCACTTTCAGTCTGCATACATCTTTGTTGGAAAGATGTGTTTCTTGTAAGCAGCAAATAGATGGGTTTTGTTCCTTAATCCATTCAGCCAGCCTGTATCTTTTAATTGGAGAGCTGAGACCCTTAACATTCAATGTGACTATTGATAAGTAGTAACTTTGCCCTGACATTTTCCCAAAGATATTTTCTAATATATGCTTTGAACTTCCTGTGATCTTTTACTGGGAGGTTTTCTTCCTTTACCTTCTTTCATATTGATGGCCATGTTTCTGTGTGTAACACATCTTTAAGTATCTTATGCAAGACTGGATGAGTGGCAACAAATTCTTTCAATTTCTGTTTGCTATGAAAGGTCTTTATTTCTCCTTCATTCACAAATGAGAGCTTTGCAGCATATAATATTCTGGACTGGCAGTTTTTCTCTTAGTACCTGGCCTATATCTCGCCATTCCCTCCTAGCCTGTAGGGTTTCTGATGAAAAGTCTGCTGTGAGTCTAATTGGAGATCCTCTGAGAGTAATCTGGCATATCTCTCTTGCACATTTTAGAATCTTTTCTTTATGTTTCACTGTGGTGAGTTTGATTACAACGTGTTGTGGTGAGGATCTCTTCTGGTCATGTTTATTGGGGGTTCTATGAGCTTCCTGTACTTGGATGTCTATGTCTTTCTCCAAACCCCAGAAGTTTTCTGCTAGTATCTCACTAAAAAGGCCTTCTATTCATTTCTCCCTCTCCATGCCTTCAGGAACTCCTAGAACCTGAATGCTGGGTTTTTAATAGTATCATGTAGATTCCCAACAATATTTTTTAGATTTCTAATTTCCTCTTCTTTTCTTTGGTTTGACTGTATACTTTCCTGTGCTCTCTCTTCTATGTCCAATATTCTCTCTTCTACCTACCTGATTCTCTTAAGGCTCTGTAATGTGTTTTTCATTTGATCTACTGAATTCTTCATTTCATTTTGATTTCTCTTCACTATCACAATTTCATGTTCTACTAGTTTTTTCATTTCATTCTGATTCCTCCTTAAGATTTCATTTTCATGGGAGAGATTTTCTGTCCTGTCCTGTGTGGATTTCTGAAATTCATGCATTTGTTTTTGAGAACTTCTAAATGTTATTATCATAAATTTTTTGAGTTCCATTTCTTGAATTTACTCTATCTCATAATCTTCATAATCTTGTATTTGCGTGTCATATTCATTTAAGAGCATCATGATGTCTGCCTTTTTCTTATTTCCTCAGTTTCTGCATTTATTGTTTGTCATTGTGGAGATATTATTTGGTTTCTTCTTTTTTTCTGTAGTGGGTTTTCTCATTATACTATGACTCTAGATTAAGTGGACTGTCTGCTTTTGGTGAATCTCTAAATGCTTGTTGTGGGTGTGGCCAGAGAGTTCTGTTCAGTTCTTCAGGATTAAGGGTGTGCCAAGGGTGTCACACCCAGGTTTGGCTTGGTAAATCTCTCTCTCTCTTTTTTCATTCAGAAGGGAAGTAATTCTGCCCAGTTGAGCTCTTCTCCTTGATGGCCAATCAGTGCCTGAGCACTAGCCCCAGTGCATATAATATTTGTCTGCTCTGTTTCAAGGACCACACAAAGGATCTGTGCAGTCCTCAGTGTAAACTCAGATTCCCATGTAATGTCTCTCACCATATCCAAGGCTGCCTGAGTTTGTGGCATCTCCCACAGAGACTACTCATGTCTCAGCCACATCGTGAGTTCTCTCACACACCCTCAGTTTTTTTTTTTTCCACAATCCTGGTTCATAAGCTCCACACATTCAATATTTTTGTTTTCTTATTTAAATTTGGTTGTGATACCAAACAAAAGAGTCTAAGTAACAAAATATGTTATCCCATAAGAATATTCTTTGTTCTTCTATTTATGCAATAGTTAAAAGTAAGATTAGTAATGATTTATTATTATTTATTAAGTGACTGAACGTTGTCTATGTCATTTCTTTATCACATGAGAAAAATTTGTTTTAAAACTCATGCGCTAAATTCAATGCCTCCATGAAATGAATATCTAAGTATTAAGGCTCTGCAATATATGGGTTGTATAGAAAGATCTCCAATAAAGGAAAACATTTGTTATTTTAAGATCAAAGAGGAGGTGGTTATCAGTCAGAGATAAGGGAATGAGTTTTTGTACTAGTCACAGACATCAACATGACAGAAAATAAATGTAAGACTTTGAAACTGTGCCTATGGACTACTTAAGAAATTCAGATTAAAAATCTAATGACAGATAGAGAGTCCAAGATCCAAACCAAAAACTTTATCTGAATCCATACAGATGAATACCAAGAAGCAGGCCATCATGTGCAAGTAGAAACATACTGAAAGATCAAATCAATTCTAGTGGGAGCACATCCCATAAAAAACAGGAGGGAGACTTACATTGCTGCATATCAAGTGGAAAATAAAAATTTTTATCAGGATTAATTATAATGAAACAGAAAGAAGAAATGACCTGAATGAGTCATTTGATTATCTATTATATACAATTATTCTTTCTAAATTTCTTAGGAAGTAGAACTTTATTCTGTAATGCCACAAACATCTAGGAATTTACCTGTAACTTTGAGAAAAATGATAAGATTAAAATAATACAAAACAAAGGGGAAATTTTGAAGTATAAAATCAGACTCATCATGGAAACTGTACAGTGGGGACGCGCATAATTGTAAAGTAAAAAAAAAACAGTGTGATAAAATAATTATTCACTTTCCAAATGAAATGAATGTGTTAATTAAAAATAATTTTTAATTTTAAGATATGTATTTGTAATGATTAAAGTAATATTTGTGAAAGATTGTGACCTACTTATATTTTAATAGGATGTAACAGATAAAATTATGGCATCATTGGGTGTATTTAATGTGTAATACGATACAACACCAAAAAATAAACCACTTAGATTTCATATAAGTATAAAAGAATAAAACTATAAAAGAGCTTATAAATTTAATCATAACCATTCTGTACTGAAAATAGCATCTTAAATATATTAATATGCCACAAAGATGGTGGAATAGAAAATCTCAAATCATCTTTCCCTCCATGGACCCACATATTCTACAACAAAATAATAACTTTGTACTTGAGAGACCCCTGGACCCCAGGTGAGCATGAAAATCACTCTGCAGCTAGCATAATTATGTGATACCTACTCCCTGCCCCCATAAGCTTCATCCTTAGCACAGCGCTGTGTGATCAGGAAGAAATCCCCAGCTCCAAGCTTTTCCTTGAGGATGGAAGGAAAGGACTGCAACATATGTCTAACATTTTCTAATTATTCTGGAGTCTGTCCAAGGTAATGGCTTCAGTTTCAGATGAATTAGAATACTGACAGAATCTAGTGTACTCTAGATGCCAAGAGACCACCGAGAATAAAGACAGTGGTTTGAACTGGCAACATAGCACAAAGAATTCCACCCTTTAGTTCAGTGCAAAGTGAGCATGTTATTACAAGACAGCTCCCACCTCTCTAGGAAGGGAAAGAAGGGACTGGACCACATATTCAATGTTCTGGTTATTATGAGACTGTCCAAAAAGTTCCTAGCTTCCATCATGCTTGTCTTAGAGTGATGACAAGATCTAACATATTCTAGACATCAGGGGACCACAGAGATCAACAGCAGAAGTTTGAAAGTTTTGACCGATTAGTGAGGGTCTTCTCCTATACAAAGCCAATCTGATGAAAAATATTGAAAAAAAGATTTACAGAAGAGGAAAACATTTTGCAAATCAAGAAACTGGAGCTGGCTTTGTGGCACTGATGGTTAAACCTCCACTTGGTTTTCTGGCATCCTGTATGAATGACAGTTTGAGTTCTAGCTGCTCCACTTACAATCAGCTCCTTGCTAATGTACCTGTGAAAGCAGCAGAAAATAGCCAAATTGCTTCAGTCTCTGCCACCTATGTGGGAGTTAAGGATGGAGTTCCTGGCTCCTAACTTTGACCTGGCCTAGCTACAAATTGTGGCCAGCTGAGGACAAACCAATGGATGGAGGGTCTCTTTCTCTCTGTGTAACTCTGACTTTCAGATAAATCAATCTTTCAAGAAACAAGATGAATCTACAGAAATGAACACTAATGAAATGATATATATGACTTAGCACACAGAATTTAAAATAAATATCATAAAGATACTCACTAAAGTCAGGAAAGCAAGATAAAATAGAAACTATGGAAAAATATCAACCAGAAATCATAGAGATAAAGAATATAAAAACTGAGTTAAAAAAAAAAGCAAAGGAATGCCCCAGAATACAAGATCAAGAAAAAAGGATTGGTCAACTCAAGGCAGGTCATTGAAAATTATTTATGCAAGGTAACAAAAATAAAATAGAATAAAAATTGTGAAAATAATTCAGGAACTTACAGGATACCATCAAGTGGACCAGTATATGTATTATGGAATGTGTAAAGGAGACCACAGAGATAAAGGACAGCAAATCTATTTAACAAAATTACAAAGACATGCCAAAGAGGGCAGCCTTGTGCTGTAGTGAATTAAGCCATTTCTTTCAACACTAGCATTCCACACTGGAGGACTGGTACAAGTCCAGCCACTCTGCTTCCCTTCCTGCTTCCTGCTAATGGGCCGGGAATAGCAGCAGCAGTTGGTCCAAATACTTGGGGCCCTGCCACTCATGTGGGAGATGAAGATGGAATTCCTGGCTCCTGGCTTTGGCATACCCCAGACCCAGACCTCACTGATGAGACCATATAGGAGTGAAAGCAGATGGAAGATCTCTCTCTCTTTCTCTCTCTTTCTTTTTCCCTCTCTCTCTCTCCCCCTCCCAACTCCCCTCCTTCCTGACTCCCTCCCCCCACTTTTCTAAAATAAATAAATAGGTATTTTAAAAAATTTTTCATAACTGATGAAGAAACAAGAAACCAGAATTCACAAAGTTCAAAGGATAACAAATAAGGTGAGCTAAAAGAAATTCACTCATACAGATTGTAATAGAATTATCAAAAACAAAAGAGAATCTTGAAATGGGGAAGAGGAATAATTTGTCAGAGGACCTGGATTCAGGTCCTGTCTCTGCTCCAGATTCTGGATTCCTGTTAACGCGAATCCTGGCAGATAGCATTGATGTCTTTAGTACTCGTGTCTATGCCACATACACAGGAGGCCTGGATTGAGTTCCCAGCTTCTAACTTCAGCCTGCTCCAGTCACAGGTGTTGTGGGCACTTGGTAACTGAATCAGCAGACAGAAGCCTTTCTCTGTCAGTCTCTTTGTCCCTTTTCCTCGCAAATAAATAGTTTTTAAATGAAAGCACTAGTAAGACTTCTTCTGAACAAAAGCTGAGAGAGTTCAACACCACAACTGCTTCCCATAAAATGTTAAGTTTTCAATTTGAAATTAAAGGATGTTCAGGGGCCGGTACTATGGTGCAGTGGGTAAAGCCACTGCCTGCAGTGCCGGCATCCCATACGGGTGAAGTTCTAGTCCCAGCTGCTCCACTAATAATCCAGCTCTCTGCTATGGCCTGGGAAAGCAGTAAAGAAGGTCCAAGTCCTTGGACCCCTGCACTCATGTGGGAGACCTGGAAGAAGCTCCAGGCACATGGCTTTGGATAGGTGCAGCTCCGGCCACTGCAGCCATTGGGGGAGTGAACCAGTGGATGAAAGATTTCTTTCTCTCTCTCTCTCTCTCTCTCTCTCTCTCTCTCTCTCTCTCTGCCTCTGCTTCTTTGTAACTCTTTCAAATTTAAAAAATTCTTAATAAAAAGAAATTAAAGGATGCTCAACAATAATAGAAAAGCACACAGAAATATAAAATTTTATGGTAAAGGCCATATATATAGACAGAGAATATTGTAATACTTTAACAGTTATGAGTAAATCATTTTTAATTCTATTATGAAAGATTTTAA